>JAJVSH010000093.1:359934-470489 GCA_021460005.1 Tetramorium alpestre
TGACAGTTACTTTGCGAGATAATAAGCAGCAATTTAGTAATCTTTTAGAAAAGTGAGAAACGTTTAATTCTTATTGACGCGTGTATTTAATAAGTGTTAAGTCGCACACTGACCTAAAAATGTAAGAGAGAAATGTGTCGATATATCGGAGATTTACTGCCAAAAGAAATATCGAGCGTAGGTGAACGGGGCTCTCTTTTGTACGTACATCTGCTTATACCCTCAGGACATTCAAAGGCGTAAGTATCAATACTTTTCCGCTCACGTGCTCGAAGCTATTAAAGGCACAGCGGCAATAATATCGATCGGCAATATAGAGCAATATAGGGGTTCTTCACCTCGTAAGTAAAGAGAATCGTAAATCTGTCTGCGTCAATTAAGTAAGAATAGCACAAACTCTGGTGCCATGTCCGACGGGACCCGCAATCTTACCGTTCACGGTAAGATTGTAGTTCTCTTTGAAGTGCAATTTTTCTTATATGTCTCTAATTTTCCGACAATCTCTACAAACTGAAATTATAGCCAACTTCGCCGAAGTTCTGTCGAATGGCATCATAAATTAGCCGTTAACTATTCAAAATCCTGAGATAGACGGTACGTATCGCGACACTTCAAAAGGTACTTCAAAGCAGCGACAATACAGATTGTAATTCTATAAAAACAGTTCCATTTTCTGAGGTAGAAGGTAAAATCTGAAGAAAAATCTGAGGTAAAATCTGAAGTAAAATCTCTTTCTTTGTTTCGACGTGACTGAATGTAAATCCGTGCCATTTGTACCGGAAACGTTGACAGAAGCGGAGTGCAAAGTTCTTGAACGGAAAGGTGTTCTCTCTTTTAGACATCGTAATAGATATTGTGTAGATTTTGGGTAGAATTCGTAAAGGTGGCAAAGAAATCATTCGTATAAAATATATATTTTGTGTAGAATTCGTAAAAGTGGCACAAAAATCATTTGTATAAAGTACTTATAAAATGTTTTCCCAGTGTTCATGTGACAATCCTTAAAAATTTATTACTTTCTTCTAAAGGTGGTTGAAGCATATTATTTTAAATTTCCATAAGATACGAGTGTCGATAAAATTATGATAACATTATTGTGTGGCTGTCAATTTTGAAATTGATTGAATAACTCATGCATTCTATCTTTGTAATCAGTTTCATATGTTAATATTGTGAATTCAATTATCAACATTTTGCAAATTATTGTATTAGAAAAATGAATCGTAAATAATAATTATTATTTTGTTATCGTTAATGCCACAAGAAACTTCATCGTTTGAGTTTGAATATTACAATAGCGGGAAGGAATATTCGAGATTTTCATCTAATATGAAAGCTACAGTTCTTTCTCTTCGAGAATTTTGAATCAGCTGTCTAAACTTTTTTGACGTTTTAAAAGATTAACTTTTTCCAGATCAGAAACTTTTCTGTCTCTTTGAATTGTTCAATGTGAATATCGTAAGATGAGTGATAAACAGTTGCGAGTGTATTATACGTACCAGCGTTTCATTAAAACGCTACTCACTTTGTGTGGGAGTTGGTACATGCCCACAAAATTCGGCAAGTCGTCTTATTGCTGGACAGTTTGTGTGCTCTTGATAGTAATCTTGTATGCGACATTAAGTGTGCATATGAGCTATTTTCATAGACATAATTTGAGAATTATGATGAAATGTATTGGTTTAGTAATAACTTCGATTGGCACTATTCTCAAGGTATGGATTAAAGAAACTTATTTTATTAGGTAGAAGAACAGGATCAGAAAATATTTCCTACGTATATAATGAGCCACAAATTAATTAATATATTAATATATTAATTTTCTAATCTTGAACCAAATGGATTGCAAAATTACCTGTTTTATTTAATTCTAAAAATATATCCCACTATACATACATACATATATATATATATGTATATATATATATATATATATATATATATATATATGGATATTGACATTCGATAAAAGATCAACCGAATTTGTTGTCAAATTAAAGATTCGCAACAGAAACGACTTATACAAGATTCTTCTGAAATAAATTGAAAAATATATATTTAACACATAGATGCGCTAGTATGTACATCGGTTGATAATAAACGTGATTTCCTTGCAATGCTCCACCATTCGCGAAGAATAAAAATTTTCATTTGAGATTCAAATATGACAGATTCAAAAAATCATAGTATCAAACATGCCACATTTCTCTACCATAGCTCCTGTGCATCTTCTTCGTTTAGCGTGTAGAAGAGATATGCATTTCTGATTTTGCTTCAAGGTAGGAACTTTCCTGATAAATCGCAGCTCTCTGATGAATTATCACCAGACGCTAAATGCTCTTTTCGAGGAGGAGCTTGTGCGGAACGAGAAAATTCGGACGATAATGCTCTCGTCCCTGTACAAAATTTGCACTTTGGCATACACATACTCTATCATTTTGATACTGATGATCTTGGCGTATCTCATGCCAGGATTTATATCCATAATCCGCGATTTTTGCCACTTGCGTTCGCCGACTACGAACTACAACTTACCGATCAGCAGAGGATACGGCTACTTCTGGGATGTTCCTCACAACTACTTGTATCACGTACATTTCCTCTTCGAGACGAGCGGTGCGTCGATCAACTGCATCACAGCGTGCAGCATGGACAGCGCATTTGGCTACTACATCTACCATTTCGCCTCGACGATACAGGCGATGAACTTCAGACTGACGAATCCCTTGCCCAACGAGAGGTTCTCGGACGTTCTGAGGGCGTGTGTGGCGAAGCACCAGAGGCTCCTGCCGTGTCTCGATACGCTGCAACATATTTACGGGCCCATTGTCTTTTGGCATATTGTCACCAACGCAGTGCTTCTTTGCGCATTGTTATTCGATGTGACGACAGTATGTGGATGCATTAATGCGAAACTTCATTTTCGATCTCGTGATGCTTAAACTATTACTTCATGCGCGATCGCAATCAATTATATATATAATTTAAAAGTTACGATTGTAAAATTACTACCGTCGTGTTACGTGTTAATTGTCACGTCAGAAAAAATTAATTTCGATTTTCTACTTTGGGGTTTGGGGAACAGCTATAATATTAAGTAGGGAAAGTTCGTCGTTTTTTACGAAACCATATAACAATAGTAAAGTAAAATATGATTTAACAATTTTCGTTTTAGGGGAGATGCTATTAGCGCTATCAACATCAGTCTATCTTCATTACTCACTAAAAATAAAACAAAGATAGACTGATGCTGATAGCACTAATAGCGTCTCCCTGAACGCACCATTATTTCTAAATGTATAGAAACAAAGATTGAACTATGCGTGTAAATTTTTTCCTGTACATAATACATGTACATAATAGCGAACATAAATGACGTCCTTTTTCGGTGTAGCTAGTATAAATAAGCGCGTCATCTCTAGGCCATCCATTGGAGGGAGGGGGAGGGCTTGATTTCAAAGACCAAAGGGAGGCCTAGACATGGTGCATACATCTACACTAGCTATCCTGAAAAAGGACATCACTTATACTTGTCTTTGTATATCTGTACATACAATGATCTCGTATGCAATACGTTTGCGTAAATGTTTTCTAATATAATATTTTTACAATTACAAAACATTTTCAACAGTTCACGGACTTTAATGCCATCACTTTATCCGTATCTGTGATGTATGCTGTAGTAAAATTGCTGCAGACGTTTTTATACGCATGGTATGGCACTGTCCTCACAAATGCAGTAAGTTTTGCTAAATGATTTGCTAAAATGATTACAGTACTTCGACATTAATTACTTCATATATCGTTATAGGGCGAGGACTTTCGTAAAGGAATATATTTTGGGGAATGGCCTACTTCTGAGCTCGATCGTCACATGAGAACAAATGTTATTCTGACGATGATGCAAAAACCAATGACTATTAATGCATTTTTCACTCCCGTTGATATGATTATGTTCACCAATGTAAGGATTTAAGTTGTATTTTGTTGCATAAATTTATGTATATTCTTATTTCCGAAGGAATTATTTCGAAATCTACAGAGCAATCGCTTAAAGTTACATTTATATTTTATTTTTTCGAAAATAGAAGATTCAAAACATGAGAAATTAAGAGTGTATAAAATGTGAATATGACATCTTTGAACAATAAAATTAAAATCCACTTTTGTTAAAGAAGACTTATGGGACTTATAGGACTTTTATGATTTATATTGCTGAATTTATATAGCACAAAGAAGGATAAGGATAAGGAATTATGAGATTTTAATTACTGTTCTGGATGTGTCAAGTTAGAAGTGTACTTATCGTGTGAAATAGATTTCCTCAAATTAAAATAAGAATTTTTTTTGCAAAAATCAGAAATGTTATTATATAATGTAACTAATAATATTATTAGTACTAATATTATTAGTTACGTTATGTAATATTATTATACGTTTTGTATGCTGAATTAATTTTAATGTTTTGCTTTTACATAGTTCGTGAATACTACAATGTCCTATTTCTTCCTGTTGCAATCTATCAATGGTGAATAAAAATGGATGGCTACGTTGTACGTTTTATAAATTCCGGCAAACTCGTAAAATTGTTAATATTAACAGATTATTATAATTAAGAAAGTGCAATCAACATGCATATTAACATTTTATTAATGTTTAATCTATAATATAATCTATAAACCATTAATGTTTAATCTATAATAAAACAATAACATATTATAACACTGATTATTGCATTTTACCTTTTTCAATTGACAATCACATTGAGAGATAGTAGTTAGAAAAAGTATAACAGGTAAATTTTTCGAAATATGTGAAATGACTCCAATTCTTCATGTGCGTGCGTGTTTGATAAGTCAGTAAATGATCCTGAAATCGCATACTGACCTAGTGAACGTAAAAGGGAAATATGTCGATATTAATAATATTCACCGCAGACATAACAGCGAGGGAACACAGGTAACTGAACGGGGATCTCCCTTGTAGACAGACGTCTGCTTATACCCCCAGGCTATCAAGGCACTGAGTGAGTTCTAACTCCCCTCACGTTCGTGTAACTGTCAACGGTACAATGTTTTTCGATCGATAACGTAGCAGGTTTTATATCTTATAAATAAAGAGAATCGTAAATCTGTCTTCCTCAATTGAGTAAGAAAACATCGCAAAACATAATACAGATTCTATATCTAATGTGACTCGCAACTTCTACAGTTCGCAGTAAATTTTTTTTATTCTCTTTCAAGTGCAATTTTTCTTATATGTCTCTAATACATCTACAAATTTAAACAAACTTTCTTAAATTATAGTCAATTTCAACCATGCTTTATCAAAGCTCTACCAAAACTCTGACATCTCAAATATCCATTAACTTTTCAAAGCTTCGGCAGACGGTACGTATTATGCAAATAATACTCGAGAGATACTTCGAAGAAACGCCAATATAGATTGCAATCCCTCAACAGCAGTTCCGATTTCTGAGATAGAAGGTAAGATTCTTTCTCTGCCTCGGCGCTATTGAATGTAAATCCGCCGTAGCGAACGCATCGAAAACGTTAGTAGGGTCAGATTGAAAAGTCTTTTGACGAAAAGGTTTTTCTTTTTGATAGTCATCTTAATAGATATTAAGATTTTGGATAGAACTCTAGAAACGCGTAAAAATTGTGCCAGGATTATCGGTGTAAAATAGATATATTTTCTCAGGATTGAAATACGGCAGGCCTTGAAAATTCGCATTTTTCTCTGTACTTTAAAGGCTGTATTGTTGTTGGTTTGAAGTGCTTCTTTTATTGTGTACTATTTACATAATATGCATCATCCCCCGATGCTTTGAGAAGTTAATGCCTAATTTTGAAGTGTTAGAGTTTTGATAGAAGCTTTCTTAAAGCTTGGTTGAAATGGATTCTAATTCAAGTTTGTTGAGTTTATCGATACATTGGAGACATATAAGAACATATTGTTTTAAATTGTATCTCGTAAAAAAAGAGACACAATGAAGAATTGTAATAATATTACTATGTGATTTTTTATTTTGAGTTTCGACAACTCATCTATTCTAGTTTTTAATATATATGTTTTATGTGTTCTATATTATTGATTCAATTATTGATACATTTTTCATATTATTGTATCCCATAAATTAATCCTAACTAATTATTATCATCTTGTCGTCATTAATATCACAGGAAACTTCAGCATTTGATTTCAAATATTACAATAAGGTAAGGATGAATATATTTAAAATTTCCGTCTGTTAAGAAATCTACATAAGTTCCTTCTTTTCGAAATTTCTAAACAAGCTATAATATATTTCTGAGTAAACTATAATAAATCTAAACTTTTCATTTTAACAGATTAAATTTTTCCAGAGCAACAGCTTCTTATCGACATCTCTGAATTATTTCATGCGGATATCGCAAAATGATTGATAAACAATTGCAAGCGCATTATAGGTACAAGAGATTCACTCAAACTCTGCTCGCTATGAGTGGCTGTTGGAACTGGTCAACAGAATCCGGCAAGTCCACATATTACTGGACATTTTGTATGGCTTTGGCAGTGATCATGCAAACGATAATAATCGTGCATAAGAGCTATATCCAAAGACATAATTTGAGAAATTTTGTGAAATGCTTGGGCCTCGCAACATCTGCAATTAGCTCTCTTCTTAAGGTATGAATCAGGAGGTTTTCATTATATAGGATTTCATTATATAGGAGAATTAGAAGATTAGAAAAATATTTTAAATGTATACAATAAGATTACTAATACATTAATACATTAATATATCCGTGCATTAAATTTTGATAAATCAAATTGAAAAATTATATTTTTTAGCTAATTTTAAAAATTATTCTCTATTCACATTTTTATATAAATGAATTTTTTCGTTAAAAAATTGATTTAGTTAAAATCGAATTAAAAATTCGCAAGAGAAACAATTTGTTTAAGATTTTGTAATAAATAAATGTGTTTAATGCAATCGTTTAATAAAATAGAAATGTTACTTCTTTGCAAAACTTTATTTTTTGTAAACAAAAAAGGTTCTTTTTCACATTTAAATTACAGATTTAAAGATTACTGTGTTATCAAATGTGTGTAATTTTTGTCTTGCGTAAAGGAAAAATACTAATTTACTATAAAATCTAAAATGCTAATTTATTATAAAATACTATTTTTTTTTAAGATGGCAATTTTCCTCAACCGCAACCGCAAATCTCTGGCAAACTATTATCAGACCCTAAATGATCTTTTGGAAAAAGAACTTGTGCGGAACGAGAAAATCCAGACAATAATATTCTCGTCTTTACGTAGTATATACATCCTGGCGTACACGTACTTCATGTCGATATTATATTTGCAATATTTTTTGCCTCCATATTTATTTATGATTCGTGATCTCTGCCACTTTCATTTAAGTACAAACTACATCCTACCATTCAGTAGAGGATACTTCTGGAAGGTTCCCGACAATTTTTTGTATCATCTTCATCTTCTCTTCGAAACGATCATAGTATTACTCGACTCTGTCATCATACTCAGCATCGACATTGCCTTTGGCTTTTATGTTTACCATTTTGCCTCAACGATGCACGCCATGACTTTCAGGCTCACAAATTCTTTGCCTACTGAAAAGTTTTCAGACATTCTGAGGACATGCGTGATGAAGCATCGGACGTTACTACAATGCCGCAACACTTTGCAACACATCTACGGTCCTATCGTCTTCTACTACATTATTCTCAACGCTGTACTTCTTTGTGCATTGTTAAACGAGATGACACCAGTATGTTATTACGTTAACATTTGATCTACTAAGGCTTAATCCGTTATGCGCGGTAGTAGTCGATCGTGTGATAATTTTTACACTGTTCAATATTAAAGGCACAAACATAAATTAATTTCTTTAGTTAAGTAAAAGTGAATGATATTCTGTTATTTTTTTTACTCCTTGTATTGAAATCATTTTTCACAAAACACGTATTTAACATGTTGTTATTTAACTTCATTTAGTTAAAGTAACGATATATTGAATAGAAGTAGTGGTGACATAAGGAATCGTTAAAAATTACTCTAATTGAGTACAATTTAATATTTCAAATTTAACAGTGTAATTGGCACTTATTACTAATGCAAAAAAATAAACAAAAAGAGAAAATAAATTACAAATTTTTTTCAATCTTACATGTAAAAATTTTATGGAAATGTGAACATTGGATAAAAAAATTTTAAGATTTTCTCACGAAATTTATATGCGTAATAATTTCTGTTTCACTTCTAAAAGCAAAGAATGATAACAAAGCTTGCTGCTATGTTTGCAGGATTTATTTCCATTCAATTTTGGAGATACCGCAACCCATACAGCACAAAACTTGCAGTTACGTTACAACAATGTTGCAACAAAATTACAATCTTGCAGTAATATTGCTACAATATAACTGCAAGTTTTCTGCTGTATGAGAAAGGTACCGCATAGTACCAGAAATATCCGCTGATATAATATTGTTAATTGTTAATATTTGCAATAGGTTTCAGACATTAGTTATGACAAAGTGTTCCGATTGGCAACATGTTTTTTGGAGAAACTGTTCCAAGCGTTTATGTACATCTGGTATGGAACAATTCTTACGAGTACAGTAAGTTTTAATGATTTAATATTTGCTAAAACGATTCTAATAATTAAAACTTAATTATTTTGCATATATTTTAGGACGAAGATTTTCGTAAAGGAATATATTTTAGCAAATGGTATAATTCTAATCTCGACCGTCACGTAAGGACATATGTTATTTTGATAATGATGCAAAAACCAGTGATTATAAATACACTTTTCTCTCCTATCGATATGACTTTGTTCACAAATGTGAGTATTCAAATTACTGTCCCCCCTCAAAAAAATAAATAAGAATTCTTTCGATTTACTTTCAGCTTCTATTACGACATCCCTTTAAAATAATATTCAGTGTTTTCTTGAATTAAATTTTATACCGAAAATAGACTTTTCAAAATGGCTACACTGTAAATTCCTATGGGGTTGCCACTGCTCCTACTCAAATATTTCATTAATTTTGACTATAAGGAAGGTAAATTTTAACTAAAATTGAAGTTAATTTAACGTCCATGTTAGTCAAAATTTTACCTTCCTTTTAATAAAAATTAATGAAATATTGAGTTGGAGCAGTGGCGACCTATGGAATAGTTAAAAATGACTCAAATTGAGTCGAATTTGACACTATGAGTTTAACAGTGTAAAAGCACTAAAAATTTGATTACTGAGTAAAAGAGTTAAAATTGTTTAAATGAAATCTAGATATTTAAAATTAATGTGGAATTTTAAAAACTTCAATTTTTGTTCTATTGTAGATAAATTAATTATAAATCAATTTTCCAATTGATTTCGACTTTCTTTTCCGCAGAATTTAGAGGAATTCTTTATATTGGCTCTACATTTATGTAAATCTAATTTAAACTATTTTGTTTTCATTGCTAGGTGGTGAATACTGCAATGTCATATTTTAGCCTGTTGCAATCTATCGGATAAAGGCAAATAATAATGGACGCCATTAGATGTAGGATCTGTAAACTTGAGTAAACTCGTAAAAAATTGTTACAATTACACATTATTACAATTGAGAAAGAGAAATTAATGCATTATTAATATCTTACATTATTGCACTCGTTTAATCTATATTGAAACAGCAATTTATTATAACACCAGATTATTGTTTTTTTCTTTAGTTTTCTTAAATAACAATTACTTTACAAGCTAGTAGTCAGTAGACGTTTAGCAGGTAAACTTTTAGAAATATATGTAACAATTCCAATTCTTGCAATGTACATCTGTGTTTAATAAAATTCTCAAGTCACGCATTAATCTAGTAAAAATGTAAAAAAGAAATATATTCATACACAGAGATAATAGCGAGAGAAATATCCAATACAGGTGACTGAACAGGGAGCATATTTCCAATCTAATTATATCCTTAGAATATCAATGCTCTTATTATTAGTATCAATACAGGTCACATGCGCATAGTTATCAACACGGACAGTTTTCAATTGACAAAAAGATTTTTTTATCTTATTAAAGAGAATCGTATATCTGTTTCCTTTATTTACAGATTAGTGATATATTTAAGAAAAAATATAATCACTAATCTGAATACTATATTTAATATGACACGCAACCTACGAGGTAAGTTTTATCATTCTCTTTCAAATATAAAATTTTTTTCTCTCATACGTGTGTTTTTCTCTTTTCTCTAACGTGTCTCCAAACTCAACAAACTTGAATTATACTTCACTTCAACCACACTTTATCAGAGATCTACCAAACTCTGATATCTTAAATTATTAACAAGGCTTTTCAAAGCCTTGATGAATTATACGCATAGAATATTCATTAAAAGAGTTTCTTCATATCAGCGCTAGTATAGTTTGATATCTTTCAATAACTTCCGTTTCTTTTAAGTAAAAGTTAAAAATCAACGCACATTACTAAAGTTGTATTTATGTCTCTTCGAAAATTTAAATCAAATATAAACTACCGTGATATATTAATNAATTAAATTTTTCAGTTTTTCTTCTCTTTGTCGATTTAAATATTCGACGTGGATATTACAAGATGATTAATAAAGGATTGCAAGCATATCGTACGTATCAACGTTTTATGCGGATTATGCTCACTATAAGTGGCTGTTGGTATATGCCGACAAAAGCTGGCAAGTTGACGTACTATTGGTCAGTTTGTGTATTTTTGCTGACGATCTTGTCCGGGATAATAAACGTGCGTATAAACTATATCTATAGACATAGGATTAAGTTAGACTTGGCTCTAACGGTGACCAGCATGTGCATAATGATGGCTGGTGTTGATCCCATTCTGAAGGTATGAAATAGGAAATATTTATTACATTTCATTATAAACAGATATACGAATAAAGAAATTATATATATATATATAAAATATCTGTTATTGTATATATGTCTATATATAATATATACATGTATATAATAAATTTACATAGTATTATATTTATGCATTATATAAACTTCGATTAATCATTTCCGATTAACTAGAAATTGCAAAACAGCGATTTTAGAAAATTAAAAAAAATATATGTTTTATATGTATTTTTTTATATGTATTAATTAATTTATTATATGTAATATTAATTTTTCGTTAAAATATTGATTGCATTTGTAATTAAATTCAAGAATTAAAATTTCGAAAAGAAACAATTTAATGTTTTGTAGACAATAAATCGAGCACATATGTATAACGTAATTAACACTTTTTTATAAATGTCACTTTTTTGCAACATTCTGTTTTACGCAAAATAGAACATCGTTATTTTTTTGTTATGTTTTGTTATGTTTAAATACGATTTAAAGATTTTTGGAGTATTGTAATAAACATGCGTAATATCATTGTTTCGCATGGAAAAACATATACGACTGATTTCCTTTAAGGTAGGAACGTTTCTGTTCAACTACAATACTATAATAAACTTTCATCGGACGCTAAGCCATCTTTTCGAAGAGGAACTTGCGCGGAACAAAAAAACTCAGATAATAATGGTTTCGACGCTGCGCAAAACAACCACCCTGACGTATATATACACCATTTTTAATACGTCAGTGATCGTAACGTTTTTTATGCCTACGTTTTTATTCATAATCCGCGATAACCAATTAACTACGAACTACACTCTACCAATCACTGAAGGAACTGGAGTCATCTGGACCGTCCCTCATAACTTTTTGCAATACTTTATTCTGCTCTTGGAAGTGAGCTTAGGATGTATGGGTACTATTATTCTGATCAGCGTTGACAGTGCCTTCGGCTTCTATGTCTACTATTTCACCTCGACGATGCATGCCTTGACGTTCAGACTCACGAATCCCCTGCCCAACGAGAAATTCTCGGATTTGCTTAGAACGTGTGTGGCAAAGCATCAAATCCTATTGCGATGCCGCGACACATTGGAATACATCTATGGAAATATCATCTTATGGCACATTATTACCAACTCCGTGGTTCTTTGTGCGATGTTGTACCGTGCATTTCCAGTATGTTGACTTATTAATGTAGAAATCGATCTACTAATGCTTAATACAGTGTGTTATGCGCGATCGCAGTCGATACAATATAAGAATAAATAATGATATAATATAGATGATATTGTTCTGTTGTGCTAACACGCAACGCTAAAATAAATTAGATAATTTTTCAATTTTATATATAGAAATCGTGTGCAAATATTGAAGATAAGAAATTTAAGAATTCCTTACGTGAAGACTGTATAAATAATAATTTTTGTTTAGTATCTAAAAACGACAACAATGACTGCCGCCGTACATTCAGATTTTATTTCTATCCGCTGGTATATGGTATCGCATCGATACCGTATTAGTACAAAGAATATTCGTTAATACAACATTGTTTATTGTTAAATATTTATATTAGTTTTTAGATCCTAATTTTTTGTCCCTGTTTATATCAACCACTACTGTGAAACTGCTCCAGACATTTATTTATACTTGGTATGGCACAAGTCTTACGAGTGCAGTAAGTTTCTAATAATTTATTATTAGCGAAATCAGTTATAATAATTGAAAATTAATCATTTTGCGCATCTGCGTTTAGAGTGAAGATTTTCGTAAAGGAATTTACTTTAGTGAATGGCTTAAGTCTGGTCTCGATAATCACGTGAAAACAAATATTGTTTTGATAATGATGCAAAAGCCGATGTCTGTAAACACAGTTTTCTCTTCTGTCAATGTTGGCTTGTTCATTAATGTAAGTATTTAAATTATAACAATAAATGCGAGTAAAAATCTTCGATTCTCTACAACTTCTATCGCACTGTCAATTTAATAGTCTTATTTCACTTTGAATATAGACTTACAGCGAAAATAGAGATTCGAAACTTCAAAGACTACCACAAAAAATTTGATTGACTAAGAAAATTAAAATTGTTTTAAATAAAATCTAGTTTAGGTATAATAAAGTTGCTCTGTAATATTAAAGATTTTAATTTCCGTCTTAAATGCATCGATTAGAAGTTGATATTTCGATTCAGATCGATTCTCTTTTTCGCAGAGTTTTAAGAAATTTTTTACATTGGCTAATAATGTTCACAATTTTACATTTCTAATTGTTTTGCTTTCGTTGGTAGATAGTGAACACTACAATGTCGTACTTCATTCTGTTGAAATCTATTGCCTAATAAAGGCGAATAAAGATGAANATTACGTATGATTTATAAATTTTTGCAAATTCGTAACATTGTTACACAATTAACATATTATAAATAAGTAAAAGAAATTAACGCACTATTAATATCATTTATTATTACACTATCAATGTATAATCTATATTGAAATAGTAATATATTATAACATCACTTATTATTGCTTTACACCTTTATTTTTCTTATTTGATAATCACTTTCCCAGATAATAGTCNGCAGATATTAGTTTAATAGGTAAACGTTTAAAAATATGTAAAATGAAGCTCAATTTATCATGTAAATCTGTGTTTACTAAATCTTAAAGCCACACCTTAACCTAGTGAGTACGTAAAAGAGAAATATATCATTACACCATAGAGATAATGGCGTGAGAAATATCAAATATGATTAAATTGGTGACCTTGGATCCAGACATCCATTAGTACTCTTTCTAAGTTCTCATTCATCAAAGTTCTCAATCAGTACCAATGCAGGTCACATGCGCAATGTTTTCAACGAAACATCGAAAATACAAAAGGTTGTGTATTTTGTTAATAAGAATAGTAAATCTGTCTTCCTCAATAACAAAAATTATATCGATAATCCGATTAATATTCCTAATGAAACTCTCAAATTATAGCTTGGGGTAAGTTTTATCATTCCTTTTCATGTAATTTTTTTCGTGTGTCTCTCTGATATGTCTTTAAATTCAACAAATATCAATTATAGTTCATTTCTACCGTACTTTATTATAACTCTATCAAAACTCGCACATCTAAATAAGCATTAACTTTTCAAAGCTTCGATAGATGGTATTACATAAATATATATATATATATATATATATATATATATATATATATATATATATATATATATACACATATAAAATAATATTCAATAAAAGAAGTACTTTAAAACAACGCCAATACAGATTCCAATTATTCATTAATAAGTTCTGATTTTTTAGATGAAAGATAAAATCGCTTTCTTCCTCGATGTAATTGAACATAAATCCGTTTGTAAAATCGTATCAGTTGCATTATTGATATGTTCAGAATATAGTATCTCTTAACAAAAATATTTCCTCTTTATAATAAAAATTTAAATATACATAAGATGTCAAAACTCGCACAAATTGCGACAGGATATAAAATATTTTTTTTCTTAGTTTTCGCAATTTTTAGCGGAAAGTTACAGAAAATCTTTATAGATCCAGGTGACATTAGGAAGTGAAATAGCCCTACTCGCCTATCTTACACTACTAACTATTACTAAAGCTGCAATTTTGCTGTTTGCAAAATTTAAATCAACTACAATAATTTAAACTTCCCTGACATATTAATCGAGTAAGTTTTTCAGTTTTACTTCTTTTCGAATTATTCGATGTGGATACTGTAACATGATTAATAAGGGATTGCAAACATATCGTACATATCAGCGTCTCATACGGATTATGCTCACTATAAGTGGCTGTTGATATAGGCCGACAAAAGCTGGCAAGTCTACGTACTGGTCAGTTTTCATGTTTTTGCTGATGATCATATATGGGTCAATAAATATGCATGCGACCTATATCCACAGACATAACGTAGCAAAAATTATGGTATTCATAAGCATAACAGTATCTGGATTTGGACCTCTTATAAAGATACGAACTAGAAGCCTTTTATTGTATTTCATTGCATACAGAGGATACGATCAGAAAAATATTATAAGGATGTACCAAAATTGGCGATAAATGTTTTAATGACAAATTCTTTATAATATTTTAAGACGAAAGTTTGAATACGAAAATGCCGAGGCTATAATAGTTTTCAAATGGGAAAGGTTCAAGAATTACGAATGACAGGCTAAAATTTCGCACGGTCAGGGATGGAGCAAAATGGCCAGTAACAAAGATACTTTTAAGAATTTTTTTGACAATAATATAATAATTTAATAATAAAATTATTAAAAAAATATTGAAGAGTTTTGTTAAGACTCTATTTCTGTTTATCTGAAATGAATTATAAAAACAGACTCTTAAATAATGCTTTTATTCAAAAGTTTAATGTATTGATATTAATACGTGTCAGCTGTCATATATTTATTTAGTTCATATGATAAGTCTTTGCGGTAAAATCGATTAATAAAAACATTTTTTGTTTTACACACACAACCAAATAAATATGACAACTGATATATATTAATATCATTAAATTAAACTATTGAATAGAAGCATTATCTTTAAATCTGTTTTTATAATTCTATAAGATAAACAAAAATAGAGTCTTAACAAAACTTTTGAATATTTTTTCAATAATTTTGTTATTGTCAAAGATATTCGGTTCATAGAAGTACCTTTGTCATTGGCCATTTTGTCGCATTCCTGAGCGCGCGAAATCTTAGCCATGTTATTCGTAATTTTTAAACCCTTTCCATTTGAAAACTATTATAGTTTTAGTATTTTTGTATTTGAACTTTTTAAAACAAAAGTTCAAATAATGTTAATTCAATTCAAATAAAGTTCAATGTTACAAAGAATTTGTCATTAAAATATTTAGTGCTAATTTTGGTACACCCTGCATATAAAATGTAATAAGAGATACTAATAAAATATATTACTATATTCACACAATAAATTTCAATAAATCATATAAATGGCAAAATTAAACTAATTTTGAGGTGTTAGAGTTTTTTGATAGAAGCTTTGTTAAAGCTTGCTTGAAATGGACTCTAATTCAAGTTTGTTGAGTTTATCGATACATTGGAGACATATAAGAACATATTGTTTTAAATTGTGCCTCGTAAGAAAAGAGAACACACAATGAAGAATTATAATAATATTACTATGTAATTTTTTATTTTGAATTTCAATAACTCATCTATTCTAGTTCTTCATATTATTGTATTCGATAAATTTAATCCTAATTAATTATCTTCAATTATCAATTCTTGAAATAAGAACTGACCATGAATACCGGCTTTAGACATTTGACAGTTGAATCGAAACTTTTCAATCGATCGTTGGACGTGTGAGTTACGCGACATTAGAGAATACATTCTCCCAAGCATTACTGCGTATTACGCGTACGAACTCAGGACTTCAGTTCCTAGGCGTCAACGTACACTTCACGTGCGTGACGTGATCACGAGTACGCAACTGAGGGTTTTACCCCCAAGTGCTGTCGCATCGCGTTACGTGTGTGAGAAAAAGTGCATGCACAGCGAACCAAATAAACAATTTTTGTGAACATTGAACTGAAATAAACAGTTAGCAGAAAATCACAGTGTAGATCTTTATACATTTACGCTGACCACAGAACAGTGTCTCCAAACTCAACAAACTTGAATTATATTTCACATCAACCACATTTTATCAGAGTTTTACAAAACTCTGATATCTAAATTATTAACTTTTCAGAGCCTTGATGAACGGTATTACGCAAATAATACTCGATAAAAGAGATTGTTCAGCTCTAGTATAGATTGCAATCTTTCAACAATTTCCGTCTTTTTTTTTAAGTACAAGGTAAAAATCAGCGCTCAAAACAAAAGTTGCATTTTCGTCTCTTCGAAAATTTAAATCAAATACAGTCGAAAATTTAAATCAAATGTAAACTACCCTGATATATTAATAGATTAAATTTTTCAGTTTTTCTTCTCTTTGAATCCCATTTAAATATTCGATGTGGATGCTACAAGATGATTAATAAAGAATTGCAAGCGTATCGTACATATCAACGTTTTATACGGATTATGCTCACTATAAGTGGCTGTTGGTATATGCCGACAAAAGCTGGCAAGTTGACGTACTATTGGTCAGTTTGTTCGTTTTTGCTGGTGATCTTGTTCGAGATAACAATTATGCACGCCCAATATGACTATATTCAGACGACTAAGTTAGACTTGGCTCAAACGGTGTTTAGCATGGCCGTATCAATAACTGGTTTTGAATCCATTCTGAAGGTATGAAATAGGAAATATTTATTGCATACTTATTTCATTATAGACGGATATACAAACAAAGAAATATTATTTATATATACATGTATATAATACTTCTTTGTTCGTATTGTAATGAAATGCAATATATGTATATACATATATATAATAAATTTACATATTAATATATACACACATAAACTTTGATTAATCATTTCCGATTAACTAGAAATTGCAAAACAGCGATTTTTAAAAATTAAAATAATATATGTTTTTATACATATATATTTTTTTATATGTATTAAATTTTTCGTTAAAATGTTGATTGCATTTGTAATTAAATTCAAGAATTAAAATTTTGAAAAGAAACAATTTAAAGTTTTGTAGAAAATCAATTGAGCACATATGTTTAATGTGATTGACACTTTTTTGTAAATGTCATAACAGAACATCGTTTGTTATGTTTAAATACGATTTAAAGATTTTTGTAGTATATCAAACATGCGTAATATCTTTGTCCCAATGGAAAAACATACTACTAATTTCCTTTAAGGTAGGAACGTTTCTGTTCAACTACAATATTCTAATAAACCTTCATCGAACGCTAAGCCATCATTTCGAAGAGGAACTTGCGCGGAACAAAAAAACTCACATAATAATGCTTTCGACACTGCGAAAAACAACCACCCTGACGTATATATATATGCCATTTTTATGACATCAGGGATCATTACGATTTTTATGCCTACGTTTTTATTTATAATCCGCGATCTCTGCCATTTCCGATTAACTACGAACTACACTCTACCAATCACTGGAACCATGAGAGGAAATGGATACGTCTGGACCGTTCCCCATAACTTTTTGTATCACTTTCATCTGCTCTTGGAAGTGAGCTTAGGATGGATGAATAATATCGTCGCGACCAGCGTTGACAGTGCTTTCGGCTTCTATGTCTACTATTTCACCTCGACGATGCGCGCCTTGACGTTCAGACTCACGAATCCTCTGCCCAACGAGAAATTGTCGGAGTTGCTTAAAACGTGCGTGGCAAAGCATCAAATCCTATTGCGATGCCGCGATACGTTGGAATACATCTATGGAAATATCATCTTATGGCACATTATTACCAACTCCGTACTTCTTTGTGGAATATTATACTGGGCGTTGCCAGTATGTATACATGTTAATGTAGAAATCGATCTACTAATTCTTAATGCAGTGTGTTATGCCCGTCGCAGTCGACACAATTTGAGAATAAATGATATAACATAGCTGATATCATTCCGTTAACACGCAACGCTAAAATAAATTAGATAATTTTTCAATTTTATATATAGAAATCTCGTGCAAGTATTGAATATAAGAAATTTAAGAATTCCTTGTTACATGAAGACTGTATAAATAATAATTTCTGTTTCTAAAAACAACAACACTGACTGCCGCCGTGCACTCAAATTTAATTTCTATCCGCCATGGTATCGCATTGATACCGTTTTTTTTTATTAGTACAAAGAATTCGTTAATATAACATTGTTTATTATTAAATATTTATATTAGTTTTCAGATTTAAATTTTTTCAAGATATCCTGGATTATAATAGTCGTTACTACGAAACTGCTCCAGACATTTATTTATACTTGGTATGGCACAAGTCTTACGAGTGCAGTAAGTATTCTAATAATTTATTATTAGCGAAATCAGTTATAATAATTGAAAATTAATTATTTTGCGCATCTGCCTTTAGAGTGAAGATTTTCGTAAAGGAATTTACTTCAGTGAATGGCTTAAGTCTGGTCTCGATAGTCACGTGAAAACGAATATTATTCTGATAATGATGCAAAAACCGATGAGTATAAACACAGTTTTCTTTTCTGTTGACGTCAGCTTGTTCGTTAATGTAAATATTTAAATTATAATCCGAGTAAATGCGAATGAAAACCTTCGATTCTCTACAGCTTTTATCGCGCTATCAATTTAATAGTCATTTCATTTTGAATATAGACTTACAGCGAAAATAGAGATTCGAGACTTGAGAGACTAACATAAAAAGTTTGATTATTGACTAAGAAAATTAAAATTGTTTTAAATGAAATCTAATTTAAGTATAATATAGATACTGTAAAATATTAAAGATTTTAATTTCCGTTCTAGACATATCAATTGGAAATTGATATTTCAATTTATATCGACTCTCTTTTTTATAGTTTTGAGAAATTCTTTATATAGGCTAATAATGTTCTCAGTTTTACATTTTTACATTTCTAATTGTTTTGCTTTCGTTGGTAGATAGTGAACGCTGCAATGTCGTATTTCATCCTATTGCTATCTTTGGGATAATATAAGCAACAAAAGATGGATACTGGACACTCTTAATAAATATGTAGAATCATTATGGGTGGAGAATTATTATTAAGAAAGTACATCATTTATATCTTTTATTATATTAATTTATTATATTTATTATATTAATTTATTATATTTCCATTTCTTTTGACTATGGCACAGAAAAGATTTGATCAATTTGAAATTTTGAAATCAAGAATTCCCATTGTGGGAATTAATTCCGTCTTAATTAATTCTTTTATTTTCAAATACAAAAATATCGGAGTACTCTCCTTTTTAGAAATTTACATTGAAATTTTATTATGGAAAAAAAGTTAATGTTAATGCAATTAATTGTATGGCGAACTATTACTGGCTGATATGTATGTCACATTAAAGTTTTACACACTATATTGAATCTTTTCATTTTTAGTAAGGTAATCAGATTGCAGATGCGCAAGTTTATGATTTCATCATATGTCGAAAGGGCATAGACCTAATCTTAGGTCCATAATTGATAAAAGATCTTTTCTCAGTGCAATATTAAATTACTACTAAAATTATTTATTTATTAATCGCGCGCGACGATCCCGCAGCACGCTCGTGAGTCGGACACGCGGCCACCGTACGCGGGCACGCACGCATGGCCGTGACAGCCATTTGCATTCGCTGCTATCACGGCGGGACAGAGGTTGCCTGCGAGCGCTAAACTTAAATTATTACTATTGAAAAAGAACTGTTAAAACGGAGTAACGTTAAATCCTGTTCTTATTCTTTAAACTTGATAATTATATACAGTTTAGCCATCTTACCTCGAAAATCGATGAAATTATGTTCTTCCGGCGAAATTAGGCCAAGCATCGTCCTTCTCGCATCGTCCACTTTTCATCCTTTCCTTTCCAACGCAGGGAGAAAAGAAAGAAGGAAGAAGTTCTATCTAGGAAAGATGAAGTTCACCTTTAAAAAGAACAGATCCCCCTCCAGTCGTCATCTGACAGATTCCGGCTAGTACCCAAGACCGCGTTCCCAAACCCATCGAGAGGCTTCTCGTTCTCTCCCCAACCAATCAAAGCGCAGTCGTCGGCACCAATCAAGTCCGTTCTACAATAATCGCAAGCAGTCATTTGTGACCTGCGACAGCCAATGACTGTCGAGCTTTAACTAGAAACAAGGCGCTCGTGGCTGTCGCAAGTCGCAATTGGCTGCTCGTGATTAACGTAGACCGGGGCTGTACGCGCTAACAGCATCCGGCGCGATCGCTTTCCGAACGCCGTCGCTCGCGCGATAAGGTTAAGTGCCCGCGCTTCTGGTGGTAGGTACCGCGTCAAGAACCCACGGTCACGGTCCTAGGGCCGTCGAACGTCTCGCGGACGAGAAGATCGATCGTCGGGCGCGTCGAGCGACCGTCTCGCTAACGGCACGCAGCCGAGAACGCGCCGGCGTTCCTCCACAGTCGGTCGGCTCCGGTCTGCGGCTTCCGTTCCCGCGCCCCCTTGCCCCTTCACCGCGTTCCCGCCTACCCTCCGCTCGCCGGCCGGAACCATCTTGCGCGACGTCCGATTTTCCCGCGAAGCGCTCGCAGGAAGCCGCTGTCCCGCCGCGATAGCAGCGAATGCAAATGGCTGTCACGGCCGTGCGTGCGTGCCCGCGTACGGTGGCCGCGTGTCCGACGCACGAGCGTGCCGCGGGATCGTCGCGCGCGATCGATATGTGATGACCGGCGTCGGCCGTCGGACATCGTGCTGGTGCTGCTTGCGCGCCGCGTCCAGCGTGTAGTGTCTCCCCGCGGTGAAACGCGGCTTACGTGCACGCGGGAAATACCGCTCCCGTGACGGGCGAGCGCGAGAGGCAAGTGTGAGAGGGTGTGGAAGAGAGAGACACGCGGTCGGTCGCTCGCGTGTGCGCGCGCGCGCGCGCGTGCACGCACGCACGTGTGTGTGCGCGAGACCTCCGCGGCGACGGCGGCGAGGGACTGCCTCCGGTAGCCACAGCGGGGACTCTACCTCGGGCGACACCGCGCGCCAGGAACCGAGACAGCACCGCGCCAGATGGTCGTCGCGGTCGCCTCTGCAGCAAACCGCCCGGGGACCGCTGTACATCGGCGAGCAGGTAAACGATCGTCCGAGGAGTCGAGCGTGGCACCTCGCTGCGTTGCGAGCGATTCGGCGCGTGTCGGAGCACACTGGAGCACACATCGGTCGGTATTAACCCCGCGATATTCTATTTCACACGAGCGATCGCGCGTTTACCGTATTTCACATGTTCACGTAATGCTCCATGCGATATTTTTGATGAATTTATCCCGCTACTGCAGTCAATATGTTACGCACGTGGGTGGAATTCTGTGTGAAGTTGCGTGCCTCATGTTACACGTTTTTGTCACAGGTGTATCCGCTTAACAGACACTAGCAGAGGGAACTTGGAGCGGTGGGAAAAATGCCGGCGGTCAGTGTCTGCGATCCCATCGCGGCCAGGCTTCACTGCGCCCTGAACAGCAGTCCGTCGAAGACCGCGGACGATCTGTCGATCGAGCTGGTGAGCAATGCCTCGCGGATCATGCAGACGGAGATCCGTTACGAGGAGCTGAAGGATTTCCAGGCGACGAGCCAGGTGCAGGCCAACTGCAACATCTTCCTCAACTTGTCCCCGACTGAGAATTTGGAGGGGGACAAGGGAAAAGAGAGTGTGAGTTATAAGAAAAAGAACGATGCGAGCAAGGGGCCAATTCTGCCGGAACCGGCGGTTACCTTGTACTCCTCCAAGAAAGTCCATCTCGGGTGGAAGGGCACGTGTCCGGTCGGGGCTGGCATGTACAACGTTGGGAATACTTGTTACCTGAACAGCACTCTTCAGGCATTGTTCCACGTCCCGGCTCTTGTCAACTGGCTGCTGTCTGATCCGCATCACAATTCCAAGTGCGAACAAAACAGTAAGTTCCTCCATGCTGTTCTGTTGTATGATTCGCATGTTCGCATCTCTGAGAATAAAGTTATAATAGCATGGTTTTGTATGGTGTTTTGATAATAGGATAGTTTTAGATGGCGGTGGGGAATGCCTTACGTGCGCAGTGGCCAAGACTCTACAGTTCAGTCATCAGAAGTCTGGCGGTGCGATCAAACCGTTTTACATATATAATAAACTAAAGCGTATGTATTTCGTTCTAATGATAAGTTCACCGTGCGTTCGTCGATAGATATTAATATTAGGCGAATGTTCCCGCAGTCATTTGCCGAACTATGGTGCCTGGACAACAAGAAGATGCTCACGAATTTTTACGCTATTTATTGGAGGGGATGGAGCGCGCGTATTTGACTAGGCATAAAGCGACTAAGTTGGATAGCTACTCTAAGGAAACGACACCTATTAATCAAATATTCGGTGGCTATATACGTACTGAAGTAAAGTGCCTGCAATGTCAACATGTATCTACCACGTTTCAACACTTTCAAGTGAGTATAGTTAAGCCTGTATCAGACTACGGATTGAGATTGAGATTAGATTTTAATTTAATCAATCAGGACAATGTTCACAAAATTACTTTATATTATTTTTGTTCTGATTGATCAAATTCCAATCTAATCTCAATCTGAAACCATAGTCTGATACAGAATTTATTGGCGTTTCATTGATTTTCGTGTAACGCTTTTATTTACGAACATATGGAAATTATCTCACAGGACTTGCTTGTGGATATACGCAAGGCGAATTCCCTGGACGAAGCGTTAAATAGTTACTTCAGTAGAGAACAATTGGACAACAATGATTATAAATGTGAAGCCTGTAAGAGAAGAGTTCCTGCCACCAAACAGTTCACGCTGGAGCGCCCGCCAAAAGTGTTGTGTGTACAGTTGAAACGATTTAGCTACTTAGGAGGAAAAATATCTAGACACATCGGTTTTAAACAGACTATAGATATGGGCCAGTATTTGTGGAGAGAGCCGGGCGAGTCTCCCAAACAGCTAACTTATAAACTCATGTCGATGGTGACGCACATGGGTCCCTCTGTAAATTGCGGCCACTATACGGCGGTTGCGCAAGTGTCGAGCGGTCAATATTATTCCTTCGACGACTCTTGCGTTCGTCCAATAAGCCTTAATAATGTATTAAGTACAAACGCGTACATTATGATCTTCGAAATGGAGAACTATAGCCAAAATCAACAGATCGCGAAAATGAACGGCACGACATCCGCGAAGAATGTGCCGACCTCGCTATCCAATTCTACAAATAAATCTCCCATATCCAGAGCTTCGACGTCCGCTGGATGTTCTGCGAATGGATCGTCAAGTGGATTGTCGAACGACCTCAATAATTCGAGTAAAACGACGTTGATCGGTCCGCAGCTCCCGTCGCAAAAGAGTATAGAGTTGAATCTTCCTGTACAAAAACCCAGTAGTGACACTGTTAGTACGCAATCACCACAGAAAATGCAGGATAAGTCGCAGCCAAGGTTAGTCATGCACATTAAAAATGGAAAGGTCCTTAACGGAAAGGTCTTTAACGGAAATAGTTTGGTGCCCTACGAGGGTTCCAGTGAGGAAGAGGATAATTGTTCCTCCGGGTCGGGGACTTCGAAGAATCAAACGTCGAATACCACGTCCCGAACTAATGTCACGAACGGTGTGCCAAAATGCCTTCTTGCGAAAGATGTAGCGAAAACGAACTCCAATTCTAAAGAGTTGCAGAAAACTAATTCCAAGACAAATACCAACGGCGTGTCGACCATGATGCAGGTTACGATTGTTGACTGTAAAACGCAAAACGGATCCAACAGTAACGGCCGGATAAGTGTGCTGAAGCATCAAAATGGAAAATCGGATACGAACGGTCAGTCGGAGCAACGCGATAAAGATAAATGGCGTCAGACTGTCAGAATGAAAAACGGACAAGAAGAGACCGTATCTACGAAGGCAGCGACTAACAATGTTAAAAGTTGGCAAGCTAAAGACACAGTTCCCAGTAAATCAGCCAATGGATGGTCGTATAATGACATTCGGTAAATTCTTTTACATATCTATGTAATGCAATTCTGTATAAAGCAATGGACGAAAAATAATACATTATGTTTGTTCTAGGGAGGACACTAAGGCGAGTCAAAATAGTACGACGCCGAGTGCCGCGGCTGTGCGAGATTTTAACGGTACCAATCGTTCGGATACCGTTTCACACTTAATGAAACTGTCGCATCATGGATATGGCAGTTCTTCGGGTTAGTACTTTTGATTCAATCGTGAAAATTCAATCATAAAAGTCCTATAATTTCATGTCTTTGACTTTCAGTGATGAATTGGAATGGCAACAGAACGCAGATCGACCGCGAGGCCAATAACGATAGACGAGAGGAACGTAAACGTCATTTTAACGCGGACGACGAGGAGATAGATAAAGGTCGGACAAAGAAGGTGAAGGATTACACGAATCGTCGGTCGTACGAGGAGAGGTCCAATACAAGCTACAATTCAAATCCATTCCAAGAACACCAAAACAAATACTGGAATCGACCAGTTAATGGTTATCACCATCGGAAACATTTTTATAATACTTCCTATCGGTCACGGCGCGGGAACAATTATAGACCGCTACATCATAGATATCACTCGTACAGATATCTATAGATATCGTTAATGTGTTTTCTGTCGCTGCCATCGGTAGCGTGAGCGACCGACAGAGATGAACAGAGAGGTTTTAGGAATTACATCGACAACTCGAAGAGTGACCCGTTTTAATAGACTGTGTGGTTATATACACTGATTGATTTTGTAGAATAGTTATCAGTTCTTAATGAGAAAGTGAATTTCAAAGTGAACTGTTAGGTTCCGACAGTTGGTACGTTCATTTAAAATCTCATGATGATTCATTTTATGGTGATTCATTCAAGAAACATAATACATGTTCCTGATAAACTTGTGGCATTTTTTGCCTCTTTTGTGTAAGTTTGGTACACATGTATATTGTACGAATTGTATCGATCCATGGGGGATGAGTATCATCAACTGTACCGTTTTGTGTTCAACGTGGATTATAGAAAATTATAATTTTTTTCCTGATCATGATATATGAACAATTAACTGTAGTTTTTAAGACACATGTTCACCATTAAATTCTCATGAGATTTTCGCAAAATGACCTCGTGTATACCGAATATCAATTAAATTAAATATAATTATTAATATACGGCTTATTAGGATGTGAACAATTAATTTTTAGAACAAAACATTAATATAAAAGTATAAACAATATCAAAATTATAATTAACTTAAATGAATAATTCCAAATTACATTTAGTAAATACAAAAATAATTTGTTGTTGAATATTCTTTAAAATATCGCATATAAAATTTTCGCCTTGTACTTTATTCTTCTTACAAGCAATGAATAATAAAATACAAGAAATTTTTATTGGCAATATTGACGAGTAATCTTAGTTTCAATAAATAAAAGAGAAAGATTAAGAAAAAATGCTTTTGTATTAAATTTCTGAATACGTGAAATTTAGTAATATGAAAGCAATTTATTCTATATCCTTCTAAGAAGATAAGATATTTATAATAAATTAAATTACATATATATAATATATATGTAATAATCCGTCCTCTTTTTAGTAGAGGTACTCTTCCCCCTGTTAAAAACAGTGTTAAAGGAGACAGCCATTCTAGCAAACGGTTAGTCGTGATAATTGGATTGTTGTGATGTTTTGAAGCAAAATACGCAAATTGCATCAGCACGGTTGATGGCAGTATCTTGCGCTATTTTCTTTTACCATAAATTACAATAGCACATACCTTGTCAATAAGTGCGAATTTAAATATGTTTTTAAGTGTTTCTACTGCAATTATTAAGATAACTGTGTATAACTAAATAAGTAACATATAGTTATAACAGTTAATAATATTAATAATACCGAACATGTAATGATATGTACATTACTTATGATATGATAAGCCGAGGAGCGCTTATAACATTAAGAAATCACTATTAGTGGTTAAAATTAAAATTACAAAGCCATAAGTTAATTTTTTAAGCGACCCGTGAAAGAGTCAATTCTCAATTATCTCACCCCTTATACGATACCTCATTACATCATCCGATTTAAAAAAAAAAAAAAAATGTTATCCGAACGTAAAGGAGATGTCGTATATCAATCAATGAAATTAATACGCGATGTTATAAAGTGACTTATACGCCACACAAGCAAACCAACGCCAGAATTATGTACATGTACGAAAGAAAAACAATAGTGTCGTTTATATAAGCCATAACAATCAATAAAAAGAAACCAACTGAATATGTCTATCTACCTGAAGAAAGGACACAATCGCAAACAATGTCGAGTTGGTTATAGACATACGTTTGTTTAGGAGCCAGCTTGACGTGCTATACCTTTCATTATTCCTGAAAATAATTTTTATAAGTAACTATCATGACGACCGACGACATATCGATTCACGATATCATACGAATTCTCGAAAAAAATGTGAGTTCGTAGCGCACAAACGTGAAAGCAGACTTACTTTGTTTTTTTAACTGTTTACATTCAAAGGAATTCGCGTACGATTGACTTGTATCTCATGCAGGTAAGCATTCTCAAGTCGGAAGGTCATGGTCCCGACGTCGTTCTTGAATTTCGCGACAAGTTAGAGTTCTTTAGTAAACTGTCGTGCAACCTGACGGATAAGCTCCAGTCGTTATTATATTTATCCGAGAATTACATCTCCGCGAACGACTTCAAGTTATTCATAAACGGGGTTTTCAATTCGTGGAACTCGGTTAATAAGCGGGTAAGGCTTTTTGTATTTTACATTTATGCATTTCTTGTGTAAGTATTTACAGGATTGATGTGTCAATTGTACAGGTTTACGAAAAATACTCCAATATTCAAGTGGGCAGTCGTACGCTATCTGGGATACCGTTATCGGTGCTCCTTGAAAAGATAAAGAAAGAGACATCTTTGATGAAGGAATTGTTGTACGTTCGCAAGGCTAAGTACAATCGTGAATATCTCGCGAAGTGTTACGTTTTGCTAAATGAAATCGAAGATTTAATACACAATCTCGAAAGATCCGATGATAAGGCACGTATCTATGAGTACTGTTTTTAACGTTTGATACATTATATCGCATGTTGTAGGAAAAGTCTACAAGATATATATACATGCCTATAGAATCTTCGCCTAAGTAAAATTATATAATTGATCCTTTTGATTTGCAGTTACAGCAATACATAGCTATACTGAAGTTGAATCCGTTTCTTGTTAAGCTAGAATCTATTGTAGACGCATATATTTCAAATATTGAGATATCACCGATCGACAAATCCAAATGTCCGAAACTAGATGTTTTTCCAATTGTCGCGAAACTTCTCACCGGTGAGTTATTGGACGACGAACCCATGGACCCGTATCACGTTCTAGCGGAAAACGCGCCCAGGAAGCCAGTTTTCATCATTAAAATAAAACGCAAAGTAGATATTCCATCGACGATGGTCATGGAAACGGTGTAAAAGCCCAAAATTATGTATTACAGCAGAAGAGAATAATATTAAATAAACAATATATATATATATATATATATATATATATATATATATATATATATATATATATATATATATATATATAAATACTTTGTATTTCAGTAATAATTTGTATTTGGCAACGTGTCATAAACATCAACGCGCGTCGAACAAATTAAGTTTCAAGGAATGGAGCTTAATTTCTCAGTATACAACATATGGATTATCCGTAATGTGTATAATACATACGTTCATTTTGGTATCTTAAAGATACTACATACCGCTCATTAAACGCGATCATCGTTCTTGATAGTCGAAGACTAGATTTAAAAGATGCCCTCGAGGTCGGGGATAGAGCAGGACGGTGCCAATCTTAGCGCGAGGTCTTTGTGACGTAGGAATTCTGGCGGAAGAAGCTGTTTCTTTCTCTATAAAACAGAGAAGTAAGCAGAATAGCATCTACAGCGTACGAAATGTAAGATAATACAAGACTACATCGCCGTTGTAACTAACCGGTGGAGGTTGCGGAACCGCCGTGTGCATGACGTTGGTAGCGATAGGCGCCCATCCCTTCGTGTTCAAGCATTTGTAACACGACTTAGGCTCGCCGATACACGTAGAATGATATCCATGACCGCAGCCGAATACCACTACGTGATCGGAACAATTCGACAGTGGCTGCCTGCACACGGGGCAAGTTGTGGAAACGTTGCCGCACGCTCTACCGGCGTCCCTGAGTGATGGAAAAATTGTTGCATATAATTGATGTATGCACGTAAGATTCAGAATGCGAAAGTTTGTAAATTTCACGATGAAATCTCTTCTGTGTCACATAATCTAAATAACGTCACTTGTCTCTTAATCTAAATAAAATCTTTTCTGTTTTATTTATTGATATTGTCAAGAAAACCTTATATCTTGATCTATTTGAAGAGATTTATCGTAAAGCTTTGCGAACTTTCGCATTCTATTAAAAACTAATGTTTCTCATATTAGTTAGAACCCCCAAGATACCTCAAGGATTTTTCCAGAGCTTTGTGTAGTTCTAAGCTCACTAATCGCGCGGTAGTTTCGACTAGGGTTTGCTCGTATCGCGACTGAGTGAGAACTCCGGACAGCAATTGCCGTATATCGCCCATCGTTCCGCTCGTTGCCGATGGATTTCTCAGGATCTGTTCGAGTATATTGGACAGTATCGATGTGCCACTCAGAGATTCTAGAATTAACCTCAACAGTTTCCCGTGAAATACGTCCGCCTTCTGCCTATTGTTCTCCGATCGAAACATAACTTCTACGAGGGGCATCCAGTCGAGATTACCCGCTGATCTCCGACATATTCCCGCGAGCTGAATGGCGGCGTTCACCGTCTCACTTTCCGAAGCCTTGTCCTGCCGGTACATTTCCAGCCGATCCTCAAACTCTTTCAGTAGAAGATCGAAGGCCTCCTGGTAATTACCTAGTTTCTCCAGCATCACCGCCTCCGCGTCTTTACAATTCCATCTCTGGACGGTCTTTAACGCCTCGTCCAATCTACATCCGTGCGGCCCGTGCAAGTGGCGAACTACACGTGCCGGTTCCAATTCGCACATTAGTGCTAGATATCTCTCCAAGTGTTCCGTTGTTAATTCCAGAGGAATGTCTTCCTCTTTGTACTGCGCAACTTGATATAATGCTCCTAGTAATTTATATTCCAAGCTCACGTTATCGACGAGATCCTGCAGTATTGCATCGATCTTGTTTTGCAATCGGGCCGCGATTATCGTGGCAAATTGACTGGCGTTGATTGTCACGAGAGTTGAAGCGTGAACCGATATCACTTGCTCTAACGAGGCGGTCGGCAAATGCTCGAGCCAGGGCCACAAATCGTGGTGCCTCGAGGGCTCCAAGATCATGCATTTACATACCGCCACCCAATCTTCTCGCGCACTGTACAGTATTTCCGCGACTCTTATGCTGTAACACAAAATCGTCATGCTGATACATTACGATACAGTGGGCTAACGAGAATAACGAAGCATACAAAAACTTAGAGCAAGAGATACTTACAAACTCGCTCTATTTGCTAAATTTAATAAAGTATTATCAGAAATATTGCACAACTTTTTAGAATGCAGCAATCCCAACACAGCGTTTTCTCTTTCAGTCTTAAAGTCCTTCGACAATTCTACATGTGAGTCGATGCACAATATATCTATCATTTTATTCAACGTACTAGACTCTAACGTAACAGTGCTCTCGGAAACTTCGTTCGCGACGAATATGAGAACCATAAATTGTTGCTCCGTCGTGATATAATCGATATTCTTCGGAGTAAGCGGTGTATTCGGCATAACAATGCTCAACAAGATGTCTATGAGCCTCTGTCTGTGCCGCAGGCCCATTTCGGAGGTAAATTCTGGCTCCTGAAAAGCGATGGCTATAACATCGAGGAAGCCCTTCGCATCGAACTGCAGTAACGTTCTCAGGTACGGATACTGCCTCTCCATGTCATTCGCCAAACTGGAATGCTGGGACAACAGGGCTCTCAATATGTCCGCTTTCGCCTTCTGCGGCACGCCTTCGGGGAGCTCGTCTTTGGGAAATCCGCGACCAGCGAGACAACAGCTAGTATAAACCAGAATAGCGTTGCCGAGTTTTATACAATCTCGGGAAAGAGCGGCTATTGGGTCTTGTAATAAATTCTGAAGTACCGGTACCAATTGATGGATGGGCGCTGTGAAATCACCCAACGCTGTTGTCTGCAGATAAATCAACGCTTCCCAAAGTCCACGCTGACGACAAATTGTCGTTACCTACAGACAAAAATGTACGTTTTAAAATCGTAAACGTTATAAACATTATTTTGAAGCATAAACTTCTACTTTTTATCGTTACAACGTTTATGATTATTAAAACTTACTTGATGAATATCTAAGCAATCCACATTGAGCAAAACCACGATCGCCTCCAGCGAATCTACTTTGTCTTCTTGATCATAAAGAGTAACTAACTGCTGGGCGATCAGCGGTGGCAATCTTGGTTGAAGACTTCCATCTAGCAGAGGAGCTTCGAGAGCGTGCAGGTAACTAGTTTTCAATCCTTCAGACTCAAAGACTATGTCCCACAACTTTCCAAACAACAAATCTAGATTTTCCAGTTGAATGCAATAATCGACGCAGGTGAGTACTATCGTGTCGTAGTCTATATTTTCATCCACCAAACACTGATTTAATTCGTCCATGTACTGCACCAATACCTCGCAAACTTTATCACGCGCTATTTGCTTACGACGTTGCTTAGAACCTCGCAGACCGATGACTGCCTTGCCTTTGTCTTGATAAAAGGAAAGGCCTAATGCTAACGCCTCAGGAAAACGTTTCTAAAATACGATAAAACATTTTATTCCTACAATCAAAAATTTTCCATCGCTGTAAACTGACCTGCATGATCAGATGTTGCAACCTTTCAGTCCACGTTCTCATACATATCACATGTAAACTCTTTGTACCTAATAATAACAACTGCGTACCGAAGACTACAACGGTGTTGTAGCACGCCCGCTCACCGGCTAGCGCCATCGCCTGCGCCAAATACATATAAATATAGTATTAAATATAATTCCTCTTATCCTTACACACCATTTCTTGTACCTTGGAAACATTTCCGCCGGTAGACAATCCCTTAAAATGACTAGAAGCGTAAGAAATGCCAACGCGACTCATGTCTAACGTCTCCAAATTATCCTGCGCCCTTACGTCTAACAAATGCAATTTCTCTTGAGCGTCTAGTACCACGAGAGATCTCGGATTCAACCACCTCAAATTGCTTATCATATACGGTAGCGTCATTCTTCGAAGGGGAGACAGTTTCACCCGCGTACCAATTTCCGTATATACCTTGTTAAGAAACAATATTTTTTAATATTTTCAAGAGAAAATCGGATAAAATAAAAAAATGCATTAAGTATCAGTACTTGATAAAAATACACCACGTTGTCCCTCGCAAGCGCTAATACCGGATCGATCACGCGAGAGCCGTCAGTCGTTTGTATGACAACTAGTTGCCAGGACAATTGCGGCGGTGCTATCGCGGCACCGGTCAACGGATGACTCAATACAACGCGCATTCGCGGTCTTATGCAGACTACAATTACCTAAGAAATAAGATAAGTTATATGCATTTAACTGACTACGTTTTTGAGTCTATTACAAGGCACAACCTTCGACAATGTTGCCATTGCTACTAATGTATAATTTTTCAGTGGATGCGACGGCAAATGATTCAACAGCAGAGGCTCCAGAGTGCACACCTCTCCCTTGGAACCGCTAAACAAACATCTACTGTCGCAACCTCGTACCCCCATCACTCTAGTGAAATTCAATTCGAACACTGAACCACCGCTGTCGCTGCACAAAGCTATTTTCGGCGAATCTGTAAACTAAAGTCGCTGGTTCAAAACTGTCGATCGAACAGGCAGATTAATTTTATGCTCGTGTAAAAAAAATCGACAACAGAGTATACCTTAACATGTAACACAGCAGTGTCGAGCGGGTGAACGTCAGTGAGGATCCTCAAAACTTTTCCATTACTGCTATCCAACATCAAGATATGTCCCCTAACGAAACCAGCTAGCACTCTACTACCGTCGTAATTGAAGCAAAGAGCAGAAACGGAACCCTGGTGCCTTGCCTCCTGGTCGCACCATCGCAACGTTTGCGCGGAATCAAAGCCCAGAATTAAACCGTGGCTGGTACCTATTATCAGCATGTTGCCACCGGCTGCGACTGCGCTGGCCAAACCAGCATTGACTCTTTCCTGTATAAATCATATTTAACAATGACGATTATTTCAGGTGTGGCCACCATGTACGCACAGGAATGCTAAAAAGAAACTTAGGAAACACAACTCCCGACATCTCTCTCGCATAATGAATGGAGTAATTGCTCACATTGGCCGATACAATTTGTGATGTTATTCCTTTGAGTATGACGTGCCTTAAGATAACACCCGAGGACGGTCTCTGGGCGGTCTTAGAGGATTTATTTAATGAGTTGAGCGACAGATGACTGCCGATACTAGTCGTCTCGCTGTTGCCGAGTTTCTCTACCAGCGGCAACCCAACGTCGTCCTCCGTCTCCGACAGTGACTCATAATCAGGCTCCATCAGGATGCTTTCTAAGGTGGGTAATTCTTCCACGATCGGTATGGCATATTCCGTGTTATCTAACTAGAAGGAATGCGGCATGAATACTCTGTTGTCAGAACAATCCTGGTAAATTAAATTATAACAGCAAGATCGTGGACAAGCGAGAAAGACGTGAATTGGGAGTACAAGTGGACAAGTGGCATCGCGCGACTCGCTCGGCAGGATTACCGTCGAGTTACGTGCCCGCGACTAGATATTTTACAATATTGTCGCACAGTTGCGAGCGTAGCTGCATAAATAAATAGATACCTCCTCGATATCTAAATTAATGGCCTCCGTAACGAGACATTCGTCACTGTCGGATACAAATTCATTCTCGGCCATCTTATGGTTAAGTTACGTTATCGCGGCCCCGGTCAGCACGGCTGATCTGCATAAATGTGTATTTGACAATTGTTTGACACTTTTGTTTTCATTCTCACATATCCGCGAGTGTATGTGGTCTGCAGATGGCGGTGTGGGGCCGTGCCACGCGCGACCATGTCCCGCCGCCGCGATTGGCTCTGCCATGCCCGGCGAAGCGTCAATGAGAGACGGGGACTCGAGGAAATGTCATATATGTACTTTTTGCACTCAAAATGTGGTAGACAAGTGGGGCGTCAGCGAGAAGAAGAGAGAAACGATGCAAAAAAAGTACAAAAATTTTAGCCGTGAAAAACAAATCTGAGGCCTCTAGAAATATGCATTCATCGTACAGTGCCCGTCACTATGCAATCCTTTTTAGGTGTAGATTAGTGCAGATGGCCGCCATCTCTGTGCCTCTCACGCGAGTCTTTTTGGAGGCTCGAATCCAGAAAGCGAGCTCATTGGTTTCTGGACTCGAGCCCCCAAAAAGATTCGCGTGGAAGGCCCGCTTATCTACACTAGCTACACCCAAAAAGGAATCGATTAATGACGAGTACTGTACTGAAAATCTATAGTTTACGTCACGTGTACTGTACATTTTCGGTATCACGTCGTGTTCTTTACTACAAATACTTTGTTGACAATTGTTGATTGGTTGAGGTTAGGATTACGTGCGCGTGCGAAGATTTAAACTCCCTCGTCGGCTGTATTACGTTGAAATGCCGCTGATAGTGGTAACTGGCATACCGTGCAGCGGCAAAACGACGAGGAGCCTCGAACTGAAAAATCACTTCGAGGAAAAATTGAAGGACAGCGGACAGAACGTGGAGATCATCAGCGAGAGCGACGCGATAATTCAGGCGGGCCACGATAAAAATGTATATTTCGCGGGTAAGATCGAGGCGTAAAGTGAAGATATTTCCACAAAGACAAACGTTCCCATTGACACAATCTTACATCTATGGATATTTCACAATTTTAGATACTGTGTCAAATATTCCAACGTTACTGTTCAAGCGTGTTGATCTATCTTGCGTTTTTCAGATTCGAAAAAGGAGAAAGCTGTTAGGAGCTCACTGAAGTCGGACATTCAACGTAAATTGGATTCGAACAACTTGTTAATATTCGACGGCAGCAATTACATTAAAGGATATCGATACGAAATCTACTGCACGACCAAATTGTACAAGACTCCTCAGTGCACACTGCACTGCAACCTGCCGATCGAACAAGGCTGGCTGTGGAATAACGCCCGACCCGAGGCGGATCGGTACACTGGAGAAATCTTTGACTCACTTGTATCCAGGTTGCACAATGATAACAATAGGATAAGCGTAAGAAACTCGTGGATGATCTTTGTAACATTCAAACATTTGACACAACAGGTATGAAGTGCCGCAAGGTTCAAACCGATGGGACAGTCCGCTTTTCACAGTTATGCCGGAGGACAATCTAACGTTTGATGAAATTTACTGCTATCTCTACAAAGGCAAATTGCCGAAACCAAATCTGAGTACTCAAAACGTTGGTATCTTTTTTTTCCTCCTTTGTGATTTTTCTTTCGACGCGATTTATAATCTGATATCTTACACAGTATTTGTCCTTTTAGCCGCCATTAGCGTCCACGAATTATCTGTACGAATTGGATAATATAACGAAAGATATAACAAACGTAAGTTGTACAATAATTCGAGAGATCACTCTAGTACTAGTAATATAAAACGGACGAGTAGGGCTTTTTTAGTTCATAATGTCACCTAGATCTATAAAGATCTCTTCTGTGATCTGCCGTTGAAAATTGTACATAGGATAAGGGCCGAGAGTTGAACTCGGGACCCTTCCTTTTTACTAATCACTAGCGTTAGCACAGAGCCACGCGTCATCCCGAGTGCACTCTCTATTGATAAAGAAAATGATTGAGCGTAAATACCAGAATTCAGACCAGTCACACTTTTTTTTTCTTTCACTCTTGAAACAGTTTCTTCTACTATACAATATATAATCTTTATAAAATAATCTGTAACTGTACACGATAGTTTATCAGATGGTCTATGTAATCTAATAATATTTTTCTTTCATATCGAAGACGATACTGTCAATGCAACAACAAGGAGTGAGCTACGATGTAAAAATACCAGGTTCTAGTGTGAATTTAGAACACGCCACTACACCATCAAGACTCGCGATGTTACGAAGACAGTTTATAAACTTTAGTAAAATGCAACAAAATGAAATTAATCAAATTGCCACATTATTTGTACAATATCTCAATAACAATGTACAATAAAATTGAATTTGTATCTTTTGCTTTTTAATTTTAACATATGTATATATGTATATATAATCACATTATTTTACAATAATGTCACTCGTAAGATTGTACAGTAAATGAAAATCATTGGTTTGTAAATAATTTTATAAACTTTTGTCAAATATATGCTTGATATTCAGATTTCAATCAAATAATCTATAACAGAAAATAGTTAGATATTGTCTGGAGTTATGAAACACTGATGAATTAAAAAAAAAATAATTTGTCTATTATCTTCAAAACATTATTGAATTAAGAAGCTGAGAGGTATAAATCTTTCGTAGTACCATTGAAAACTCGCTCGTATGAAATGAGTCTTTAAACTCAAATAGATTGAGACAGGTAAATCTATTAAAAAAGAAAAAAAATAAGAAGTCTTGTTATGCAATCACAGAACTATTTCAGTTCCTGAAACACGAATGCACTTAAACAATAACTTTTCAGGGTTCAACACTTCTTCTCATGAAGAAAACGCCACGTTTTTTAAATCAGTTTTCTTGTTCTTGCGCACTATTAGTTTCATCTCCATTCTGATTGTGATTTATACCGTCTGCATGTCCGTCGGGTTTTCGACAAACAAAGTACACGCTATTGTATTCGCACTGTAACATACTGTTAATGTTCTGAGCATAACGCGTTTTCACTTTTGTCTGTTCCTTCTGAAAAAGAAATAGACGACACGTCCATAAACACGTTCTGAAAATATCGTATGCAAAAATAGAGTTTATTACCTCCAATTGAAAGCCGAAACCCAGAATAACGTCGCGAATGGCGTCGTAACTCGGCTCGATCGACTCTTCATTCGGTAAATCACTGAAATGATAGAGTAACGGTCCGAGATTTATCCAGACGCCGCCTGGCTTCAGGATCTTATAAATTGTTTCGATAAATTGTACAACATTATTGGCACAGTCTATGAAGAAGCATGTCGCAACGCAATCCCAATGATTGCTTTCTGTATAAACCTGAAATAAATCGCTTTTATTAAACACCATTATGATTACATTATGTATGTATTCGTATTACCGTACATATTTTCATATTACCTCTAAGAAGTCACCCGCAGTCATTGAGAATTGCGCGGTTCCTGGAAGATCACTCGGGCTGACATCGGGGAAGGAAACCGCTTGCGTTTGATGTTCAGGTTTCAAGTTGTTCATATATTGATGCACCCATGGATGTACTTGATACAAGTTTATCTCTCTACATCTGTTTCAAAAAGAGAGAATTGTGACAAGAGATTCGAAAGCGATTATTTTCCGCGCGTATCATTACTTACTTATTTAATACAAAGTTTGATGCAAACAGCATAAAGAGGGAAAATTCATTCCCTTGGCAGGTATATCCGCGCTTTGCAATTTCGAAGGCAAGACGACCTAATCCTGCCCCAGGTACTAAAATATGCACGTCCGACGGCGTCCTGAAAATTCAACTATCATTTAGTATTTCTTCAGTCATATCTCAGTGTGACTTACAAAAGAAACTTCTGAAATATCTTAAGGACTTTTCTGCGTTTTCATTAACCTTTTGAGGCTTTTATCACCAAAAGAAAAAGTTTACTTTGTTAAAAATTATTCAATTATTGAATATTTTTTTACAAAGTTCAAAAGTTTAGTAAAAAAAAATGCTTTAGCTCTTTAGAGAGGCGCCAGTTCTCAAAAAGTTAAAGGTTTGTTTAGTTTAAGCCTCCGATAAAAAAACAACTTAAAGTCTCCAAAAACATTTGGGAAGTTTTCTTTGTTTCTTCTTTTTTTTAATATTACTAAAACATTGTATATTATATATACAATGTTGGTATATTAATGTATGGTATATTAACAGCAGTAATTACGAATTATCATACCAATTTTCCGATGGAAATTGATGTAATATTTCATCCACGATTGGCTGGTAGCACGCCTTTCGTTCCTCAGCGCCTTCCACACTCCAGTCCCGTACCAATTGCTTAATGGTAGCCTGCACTTTCTCCTGATCTGACATTACAGGCCTTAGATTTAACGTCTACAATGAAACCCATCTATTTCACATAATGGAACAATTATGATGAAAGGTTTACGTTTAAATATAATTTCAGTTAAAAGAATATACGACAAAAACATCCAAATAAATTTCAACACATTGATTATATTAGAATAATAACATTTTATCACATTCAAATAATTTAAATGTGATATTAAACATTTAAATAATTAATAACAATAATTATTAAACTATATTTAATAATAAGCAAGCTATTAGAATGTCCCTTACATTGTCAACTTGTGCAGTGGTCGGACAAACATTTTCAAATATATGGGCCACATCCCTTATTATGAGCTTTATGATTTGGTCATTGTTTTCAATACACCGTTTGACCTCTTGCAGGTGTTCCCTGTATTTCGCCAGGAGCTTCTGATGATGTTGTGGTAGACTGAGAAAGTAAGACTCCGTGTTTCTTACTCTCAACAGAGAGTGCGTTCTGCGCAACAAAATAGAAGAGAAATCAAACGGATGAGAATTCCTGTGTGTCGAGTGCCAGGCCGGCGGCATTATTTACACAGTAAACATATCACACATGACTCGTAAATAATAATCGCTTGGAAATCGAGTCCTCGCGACAAACGACAGCAACATGTATCTCCAGCATTAGTACCAAAAAAACAACCCCGTCGCCGTCGATCGTTGCCGGTTTTCGCCGCCGTCGACGTCGGAGTCGAACAACAAACGGACGGACGGGAGACAGGGAGGACGTCGACGAGGATCGACCGGGCGCACTCACTTGTAGTATTTGAACGCGGAGACGATCCTCTGGAAGTGCTTCCGCTCCTCTTCGTCCTCGTAGCTGTTGGCAATCCTCCGCGGGTGCGAGCTCGCGAGCGTGTCCATCGCTTCCATCTTTAATAATGTCGCCTCGTCTCTCGCGCGCGGGTCTTATTTTGTAATGAATCCCACCTCTCTCTCTCTGCGGAGAGCGTTGAGTTGCAGCGCTCCGGAGAGTCCGCGCGTATGTATGTAATGTACGGTGCACGAGCGGCTCTCCTGTCGGAGCGGAGTCGCACCTTCTGCACCCGGAGCGAGAGAGGTGTACGCGGTGCGCGCCGGCGAGCAAGGGAGAACGCGATGCGGCGGGTACAGCTGATGCGACTCGATGCCGTCGGTGTCCCCTTTCGCATCTCCCGCGGTTATAATGAAATAAACATCGCCCGCAGGGCGCGAGGGGACGCGGCGGGGGTGGAACGCTCGCCGAAAACGAGCGACGCGCGACCGATCGCGATCGCGTCTCCTTGTTTCACGAGCCCCAAATCGTCCGTGATGCTTCCCCTACCCCCGGAGTCAGCTGTTCTTCGTCACCGGAGCTAGGATCTTTCCCCTCGCGCCGTTACGCCTTCCTCCCCCTCCTCCACCCGCCGAGAAGCGTTCGCCACGTGACTGAGAAAGCGCGCGAGGGACAGAAGTGCGACGCCACTTTCGTCCCATTTCGTCCTGCGCGTGTGTCGTCCGAATTGCGAGGGTGGGTCGGCCAGCGGGGGGGTCGAGGGGAGATTTTCGAACGGAGGAACTCCGCGGCTAGTCCCGATTTGACCCACTGACCTCGGAGGAGCGCGCGGAGGATCGATCGCGAATCCCCCCCTCCCGCGTTGCACGAGACGCTCATCGCGCGCTCGGCGGTATGGACTCATGAAAATCGCGCGTAATCTAGGGACTTTTCACGCCGGCGCCAACTTCACGCGCCTCGCGGCCACGCGAGATCGCGATCGTTCGAACACGGGGAGCGACGTTTTTATCGCTCTTGTATTCGTCGATCTCGCTCGAGTTTCCTGCGATTTCGATCTTTGGCGCGCTTAGAAATCTCGACGGCCTGAGATCATTCGGCAAAGCGACAGCTTTGAGGAAAACTGATCGATTTGGCGACGATATGTAATCCTAGGCAGAACAAAAATTATGACATCAAATTGACATGAAAATGACATAATAATGACATTTTGGAGCTATTTTGATATCATTTTGATATCTTTGAGACTTCTTGCTCCACTTGGGATAATCCTTTCATCTCCATTTCTACGCAAATTAATTTAATCTCGATTTAATTTATTGTTTACCTTTTTCTAGTTTTAAGAATGTCCTAAATGTCCTTTCATGCAAATTAATTTTAATTTCGATGTAATCTACTTTTTGTCTTTTTCTTTTAAGAATTCTGTTTAACTAGTCTTTTATCTTTTTTCCTACTCTTAAGAATCGTTCATTTCAGTCAACTGAATTTTCCATCTTTTTCTAGTTCTAAGAATAGAAAAAGATAATTAAAATTAATGTGCGTGGAAAAGCACCTCGACTGCTCTCCTCTTCCCTCTCTCTCTTTTTCTCTCTCGCATTCGCCATTTTTAAAAGGAGCTCGGCGATCGGCAGCGGTCCGGTTCGCCGCAACCAGCCGCGACTCGCGACTACGCCATTGAGGGAGGAGGANGAGCAGGAGGGGAGCACCCGTGGGCGGTCGAGGACACGCGAGGTGCGGCGAGAAGAGGGGGGAGTGCAGCCAAAGTGCGCGGCACTGCGCGGCGAAGTAACGCGACGAGGTAGTGGGTGCGTGCGTGCATGCTGCGACGTTCGTCCGCTCATCCGTCCGTCGTGATTTCAGTGGTCCGTCGTGTCGTGCAGGATCGACGAGGTGTGGCGTCGCGAGGAACCNTCGTCGTCGTTCCATGGGCGTGTGCCACCGTGTAGCCGCCGTCAGCTAAGGACTGAGGAGAAGCTGCCGCTCCATCGCCACCACCACCATCACCACCCCGCCCCACCCCGTCCCGCGACTCCGACTTTCGACCCCCTGGTGCCCCGTGGTGCGTGCCCGTCTCGTCCCGTCCCGTTCGCCGACGAGGGTATAGCTACGATGTAAACGGAGCGACGGGCAGACCAGGAGAAAGTCTCTCTCGCGTTTCATTCCGCCCCTGCGGACTCGAGTGAGGGTGGACGAGGACGCGCGCGCAGTATCCCAGGGTGACCGAGGGTGAGAAGCGCGCGACAAGGCCGCTCTCCCCCTTCCTCCGGGAGTCTCGTCACCCCCGACGGTGACGTCGACGTCTAAACAGTGCGCGCGGAGACGACGGTCGGGCAAGCATGTCGGGCTTGCCGCAGATGTCCAGCGGGCTCAGCAAGCTGAAGAAGAAGCACTTCCGGGTGAAGCACCAGAAGGTTAAGCTGTTCCGCGCCAACGAGCCGCTGCTCAGCGTGTTTATGTGGGGTGTCAATCACACGGTAAGAGAGAGAGAGAGCGCGCGCGTTTTGACGTTTCCATCGTTTTGATCCCATCCGCTCGTCGTCGTCGTCGTCGTTGCCTCTCTATTTTCATTCGCGCGTCCTCCCGACCGTTGCGTCATTATCCGTCAAACGGAACAGCGTAATACTGCGTTGGACGCGCTCCGCGTCCGTCGATTCGCCTGTTACCTTAACGCCGCGTAATTATGTCAATTGCTCTCTAATTCCGTCACGTGTATGTACGTGTAGATACTTGACAAGGTGCACGTATCCTCCCTCGATGTAAAGGTTTGTTTTTCACTTCAAAGTTTATCTTTCTTCTTCCAACAAGTGTGACGGGAGAGAGATAAACTCTGAACCAGCGTGCATCCAGTTGAGGAATAAAAAAACAAATCTTTAGCTTCCTTCGAATTTGTCAGCCCGGTATTTTTCCGACCGTCCCCGCTGGGGAATGAATCGGTCGAACTTGATCACTGAACTCTAATTAATTAGGCTTGACGTCCCACGAGATAAATTTATGATTGTTATGTTTGTTGTATTGCAGATAAACGAACTTAGTCACGTTAACATTCCAGTAATGCTCTTGCCAGACGATTTTAGAGCTTACAGCAAGTTGAAAGTGGATAATCATCTCTTCAACAAGTAAGTTTGTCTTTTCTTTCTCTTTGTATGTATCGTATTATCGTATTATGTATGTATCGTATGATGTGTAATATTGATTTCTTTTCCTGGTTGATTTCTTCATATATATATATACATTTTAGACTATATTTTACTAATTGTCAATATATATACGTCCATGTTTCTAAATATACCTGAGCAACTGTACTCGTGTAATGAGATAATCCTAGAAATATATTTAGACAATATATTGCCTATTGTATATATGTATATAATGCTTAGTGCTGAGCCACAGTGTTGGCAACAGCTCTTAATTTTAGACTTGTTTATGCTAATGAATAAAGCTACAATAATTTCAAATAATGCAAAGATATTTACTTATGCACAATCTGTACCTTATTTTTTTTTTGCAGAGAGAACATGCCCTCCCACTTTAAAATCAAAGAATATTGTCCGTTAGTCTTTAGGAATTTGCGAGAAAGGTTTGGAATAGACGATTTGGATTACAAGGAGTCGATGACAAGGTAATACCTGTGGATTGATTATCCTCACTGAATCTTGATGTATCTACTTGATGTACTTGATGTATAACACTATGTATAGTACACAGCAAATGCATTGTCATTCTGCAAATGCATTGTCATAAAGTCGAAGATAAACTCGCTTTTGTGGTTGCACGACGACGATACCGCTCGTCGCAAATGAATTCGGGATGTACGGAGGCTGCTGGCGATGGCTTTGTAATGTAAGGATTTTGATGTGGTAGATGTCGGGTGTTTAATCCCTCGCGAGCAAAGCAGCGTACGGATTTGGTCGAAGGAATAGGCAGAAGAACACGTCAAATGGTTCAGCGCGCCGTTACTGTTCCGTCCTTTTCCTCTCCTTCTTCTGCCTCCTCGCACAATTCTATTCTAAACAAACCGCTGCGTACCTACAGTTTTAAACCGAAACGCCTGAGGTTAGCAAAACTTGATTTTGCCATGCTGTGCGTTTTTCGTTTTTAACAAGTTGAAGGCCTACCCGGGGTGCGAGAATCGGCGTGACTAAGCCTAATAATTCATTAATATCTCAATAATTGCTTTATTCAAGCTACTACTGAAAGCTTGTCTGACTTGAAGCATGGTGAGAGAATATTTCAATCGAATCACTATCATTAAAATATCGCTCATTGAGATAACCAAGATAATTAACAAGTCAAATGCTTTATATGATGACGACGATGAGTGGCAGTAATGATAACGATAATCATTCTATTGATCGTAATAAAAAGTCAAGGGGAAACATTGAAGGTGAAAAGGAATAATGTTCTAATTTTTGATTATTTGTAATTGTCAATTAATATTCTCACATTAACGTAATTATTTATGATGACTCTAATATCAAGTCGCTTCGCACGCTAGGTATTCCGGCTATATCAAAATACCCACCGATTATCTAATATGCCTCTCTTAACAATGATTCAGACTTGCCAAGATCATGCTCCCATACTGTCCCGTGTCAGCGGTCATTCGAATTGAACCATTGTTTGATCTTCCTTTCAAAATGCACCTTCACACGCATATCCAAGATGCGATTTGCACATTTCTTCTTCCAGATCGCAACCAGTGCTCGACGATTCATCTGGGAAGAGTGGCGCAAAGTTTTATCAATCTTACGACAAACTGTTCATAATTAAAACCCTCACGAGCGAGGAAGTGGAGAGGATGCATTCGTTCTTGAAGCATTATCATCCTGTAAGTATAAATCGGAAGTGAATGCCATGAACATTCGAAATTACACAGGTACTGTGTTGCAGTATATCGTCGAGCGACATGGAAAGACACTGTTACCGCAATATCTGGGAATGTACCGGCTGACCGTTGACGGCGTCGAGCACTATGTGGTTGCCATAAGGAATGTATTCTCGAATCACTTGACGACACACAAGAAGTTTGACTTGAAAGGCTCGACGGTGGACCGGGAAGCGTCGGATAAGGAAAAGGAGAAGGATCTTCCTACCTATAAGGATAATGATTTCGTTAAGGAAGGCATGAAGATATACATCGGGGAAGAGGCCAAAGCTAAGCTAATAGAAACATTAACCGCCGACGTAGATGTAAGTATTTATATAAGCGTACAAGCTTTGATCGTGAGATTTTATACTGACAACAAGAGTTACCTTGAATTACATATTTATCGAGATAAAAGTTGGCTTCAAATAATACTCTGAATAATCTGTTTTTTCCTTAGTTCTTGACGAGATTACACCTGATGGATTATTCCTTGCTTCTCGGCGTGCACGATTGCGCGCGCGCCGAGCAAGAGAGCAGAGAGCGTGCGGAAAGGGAGGACGACGAGGACAATCATGACGATGAGGATGATAGCGAGTCCGGTAGCGGATTGGAAGGTCGAGGTCCAATGGCAGAGTAAGCGACAGGATTTTTTCTTTTTTTTTTTTTGATGGAACGAAAACTGATTTTTTATTCAATTTATCTATCTTGTTTATTTGCAGACGCTTGTGGAGTTGGAGCGGCGTCGGCCACGCGGTTACCAACATGGCAACGCCTCCTGAATCACCGCATGCTGCGTTAATGCGTGATACCAGTCTGCAATACGAAGATGCGATAATACCGGAACTAGATATTTACGCTATTCCTAGTAAAGAAGGTACAATAATCCCTTCCCCAAATAATCATGCCCTCGCGCGAAAAGCGAGTATAAACATATTCTCACCGTGTGTATATTTTTCTAGGTGCTCTCACGAAGGAGATTTATTTTTTGGCCATAATAGACGTGCTGACGCATTATGGTGTACGTAAGCAAGCGGCGAAAGCGGCCAAGACCGTTAAATACGGTGCTAACGTCGACGGTATATCCACCTGTGATCCTGAACAATACGGCAAACGATTCATAGAATTCATGAGCAAAGCCATAGAGTAAAGAGTATTATTAATCGTTGTGCATAAATGATGAATTTACGACGATATTACCGCTTACTGTGTACTGTCGGAGTGAAATCGAATTGATCGCAACCCGCACGAGAGGGAGAATAGAGTCTCGGAGATTGAATCGTTGCAGTCTGCGTTCGATTTGCTTTTCAGCACTGATTATCTTCTTAATAGCGCTTACACTTGCGGATTCGCACGATTGAATAGGGGCGCGTAAGGAATCGCACATCTCGCGAGCTTTTTAAGCAAACGCGCCGATATTTCTATGCATCGGTATTGTTTGTTATATTTTACGGCTGGTAAGATTTTTATCCTCAATTATTACTTATCGTGTTTCCGTTGCTTCGTTTAGTCAGTCTTCACGTCAGTCGTGATAAAGTGTGATCGGTTTCTCGAATCTGTCATCTTGAAATTTCTCTTTCTTCGTGATAGAACGTTCAATCGCACATAGAGTTACACGTACATACTTGCAATTGCGCGCGACAATTTTCATAAAGTGGAAAAACGACGCCTCCTCTTTTTTCTGTCGCCCATTTTTTCCTTCTCGTCGCACATGTCTGAAGAATGAATTCGCGGTAGAAAATTACGAGAAAATTAACGACATTAGAGTGTACACTAATTGGGTAGTATCTACGGATTGAGATAAAAAGCTCGCGAAGTCGTACAAATTCTTATCTACTGATATCAGTAGCCTGAAATATATCTGAAAATATATTAGCAGGATTTTTTTTTTATAGCGGACCGATTAACGGGCGTGAGTCATGTAGCTGTATGCTACAGAAAGATATCTAACTCGATGTGTTACCGTTGCAGTAAATCTCAATCAAGCACTGGTGGCGCTTGCCAAGTATAAAGCTGTCTGGGTACGCGCCTAATCGTTTTATCATATAAGATGTAATTTTAGTAGCTCGACGAAACTATGAATGTCCGTTGTTTCGCTGAAGTTATTGATAGTGGTGTATATTTCGCAGTGTCGAGGGCGATGTACACATACACACGCGCATACATACATGTATATATGCATATACAAATCATTACGAAATAAAATACACTTTGTAAATGTTAAGCTTAATTCAGTTCGATTAAATTTCGCTTAATCGTCGATCAGTTCGGTTACTTCGCGGAACACATCCGTGGGGAACGACACGATTCGTATTGAATGATATTACCGCACGATACATATCTCTCTTTGATACTCGTTACGACGCTCGAGTCAGCAACTTGCTATCACGGCAAGAGAATACTCAGAAGAACGACACACCGTTCTTCCGACAATAGGCACCCACAGACTTCTGCACAATAATATCGTTTGTTGAAAGTTTTCACGTGGATCGTGAGTCTTGAATTTTATTTCGTAAATTTGTTTATTTAACGAGGAAATATTTGAACGTGAGAGTCGAACGTAATTGTTGAGTAATTTGTATTGCATTACGAGAAAGGACAATGTGCACCACGTTGCGTAAGACAATATCTTTAAATACTATCTAATACACTTTTATATATACATATATATATGTATAATTTGTTAGAGAGCCGATCATAATATAACGACTAATTACATTAATGATTAGTATATTCATCTAGTCTTGATACTTCTTAATTTTATATATTTTACCGTTTAATCGCGCACGCGCGCCGTGATTAATGGGTGCGATAGACGAAAGGAGGGGGTGTCCGTTGCTGCGTATTTGTTGCAGGATATTTTTAGGTTCCCGCGCGATTTGTCAATCGTATAAGAATACGGCGTTAAAACCTGCTTCAACCAGCAATAATCTTGCAGACGCGGCAGCGTTCTCTGATAAATGAAGAATTACATCCATCCGTTAGCATGCGTCCTCGTGTGTGGCAACGACAAAATCTTTTGTTCACATTCAAATAAATTGAGATTCATCGATACGCAAAGTCGTTTGTGCAGCTTTATTACATGTGTAAGATAATATTGCAGTCTTTTTCTTTTTAATTTAGTTCACCATCTCAACGTGTACAGAGTCCGTCTTCCAACTTATACAATATATTACAAGGTATGGATACTTTGGAATTCAAATGTTGGATATATTACTTTACGGTACTTAAAAGCAAGAAAAAAATTAATCGTTATTATTAACATATGGGACATTTAGTCCTCTACAAAACGATGTCAATCGCGTGAATTCCAAGGTATCTGTATGAAAAACAAAAAATAAAAAAATGGCACTCAAATATATCTGTTAAATAAATAACAAGAAATAAACAAGAAAAAATATCAGCTCTACAACAATTTTGCAAATTATATCTTAAGGCTTTAAAGATTTCTGGCAATCTATACAAGACTTACATATTTACCAGATTATTTTCCAGTCTTATCTGTCTGTTGCGTTTTTTCTAGTAGTTGGAGACATCTGTTTTAAGCATTCTATATCGCTAAATACTATCTGCGCCCCTCCTCCACAAGTTGGCAATACATCGGCCTGCAACATGCAAGAATAACAAAAATACAATTTTTCAAAATTTTAGAATTAAACTGAAATGAATCTTGTACAATTACCTTGTATAATTTGGTCTCAAGACCACCGTCTGCGTCTTGTTCCTGCGAAAGAAGGCAGTATCTGGAAGATCTGGCCACAAAATCTTTCGGATTCGTCAGCTTCCGGATGGTTCGCTTATGAGGTTGCGTTCGTGGTTGTAAAATCGTACCGGTCGGAACTATCCCAGTAGGACGATGGTCTATCCATCTATTTGCATTTTGCGTTCGCTGGTATCTGGGATTCACTACTGGAATCTGAATTAATATACATGTAGAGATCAGTTTATAAACGCGTTGAACGAAAGTGTAGCATTGTCGAAGTGTACAAACTGATTTTTTCAAATTTATGAAGTTCTCTTCGTTACCTTTGTATTCAATTTGATTTTAGTAACAACTGTGTCGGCCGACGCAATCGTAGATGATGACGGAGAATCAACGGGTGTCATTGGATTCAGTTCCTCCGAGATCTCGATTTTTGAATCCGAAGGCATAGAAGATTCCGTTATTAGAATTGATTCCTTCGTGTCTTTTCTTTGAACTTCGTCAGAATTGTTATGATCAGAATGAGTTTTCGCGCGAAAGGACAATGTCTGACAGATTTGGCCACGAGGACTGGAAGACTGAGAATCATCTAATGTTACTGTGGAAGGTTTTTCTTTGGACGAGCTTGGTCTCTCCGCGACTTTTTCCTGGCTATCATTGGAAATGGTATGACGGGACGACTGGCAGATTTGTCTACGAGGTCTTCTGGAAGCTTGAAGATTGATGGGCGTCACCGCGGAAGGTTCTTCCTTGGACGGTGTCAAATTTGCTTTTTCCGCAGTCTCTATTCTCGAACTCGAGGCTATCGGTGTCGTCATGATGACCATATTATCGGACGTATCTTCACGAGCCGAAGTCAATATTTGCCTCACCAATCTCATTTTGTCATCTTTCTTTTTAATGTAGCTCTGAAATCAATTCAGATTTCAGAGATGTATGAGTCAACGAGGCTTATCTCAGGTGAGATAAATTGAAAAAAAAACATTTATAATTTAAAAAGTCAAAGGTATACCATCAATCGCTCACGTTGTTCCTGCAATTTCATCTCCATTTCCTGCGCCATTCTGTCAGCCTCCGCTTGTATCTTAACATTGCATCTCTGTATTATTTTCTGTTTCTCTAGCATCTGTTGTTTGAGTTGCCTGTCTCTGTCCCTCAACTACACAGAAATTATCTTCATGTATAAGAGAAAAAAACAGTATGCATAAGATATCAGATATAAAATACTTACTTCTTCCTGTACATTTCTCACGATGTCACAAGCATTATTCAGTTTGTATAGCAGACCATCGATATGATTTTGTAACTTACAGACACGACTCTCCAATGTGGAAATCTGAAAGATTACAATAATATTAAAAGAAAAATATCAAGAAATTAAGACAAATATGTGTTACAAAGCATAGTTGTATCTGTTATTGTGTATGTAATCTTACCATCTTTTTCTGTTCATTGTTGTCATATCTTAAGGTCGCGTTTTCACGTTCTAGTTCCACCAATATGTTTCTGAAATGATTCTCTGAAAAATAACATCAGCAATTACACTATGGTGAATGGCTAAAGCGCTGACAGATACAATGAGGAATTGAGAACAGACTCAATCATACGTTTCTCGCGCACGTCCTCCTGCAACAGATCTCTCCTCTGAATACGCGTCTCCAGCAATCGCATCAACCTCGTGATTGCCCGCTCATCCTGCGGATTCGCCGTGCTCGCCTTAGGAAAGGAATCATCGAGGCTACAAACGAGAAAATCGCTATGTAGACAGACGCATGATCGCGCAAATGAAGAGCTCACACGTACGACGTCCGGTCTTCAGGGTTAATTAACGCAGCCATATTCCAGAGTTACAATTGGAGCGAACCGCCCGCAACAATTATGACAACTTCGCAGCTCGCCCGACTCGCAACAAAAAAAAGCACGTTGTGTGTCACATTACAACTGTCAGGCGCCGTTCGTGCGGCGAGAAACATTTGAAATTTAGCGCACGGCGCGCCAATCGGGCGTAACAGATGCCGCACGCCCTACGTTACCGACTGTGATCGATAAGAACGCGACGCGAGTTAACGATCGATCTAGCTGCGCGCCTCGCTCGATTCCCGAGAGATGGCAGGGCAATCGCGATTTAATCGAACGCCATCGAACGCCATCGAACGCGTGAAAGACATTTGAACCAGTATGCATCTCTAGCGTAGATTAGAAAAAAGAGGGAAGTATTCAATATATGCGCAGAATTCCGTCTTTTTATATAATCGCTCGTACACGAGCGCCTAATGTTGACTCACGATCTAGATCGACTCAGGGTCAGTCACTTATTAAAATTCCAATGATCGAGTCGAAAATTAACCTGGTAGGCACCGTATCGCGCTCCACTTATTTTTTCCCCTCCCCGGATTGCATAATCCTGTAATAATCGTCTTCCGCGAGCGCGTCATAAAACAATGTTTGAGATATACGTCGACATCTGTTATCTTATTTATATTGCATCGCTATTTTACGTAATCCTCTTTATTCCGTACGATGCCATGTTTATGACAGAGCCCGTTTCTCCGTCTCTCTCTTTCTCGCCTCTTAAGAGACTCGATTTGTTACGCGCGCGCTTACATACTTACAGAAAACGAGAAAAATATCAGGACAAATATTGCGTCAAGCCTACCTTAAACCATTTAGCGGTCTATTTTTAGAATGCCACTTGCAATTTTTGCACTCGAGGAGAGATATTGTTCTGCATTTTGTAAATCATGTATATTCCGATTGTATATTCTCTTGAACTCTTGTATTCTTCTCGTATATTCTGCTTCCTTGATAAAGGAATAAAGGAATTTATACCTTTGTTATAAAGTCATAAATGGATCTTCTATCCCGAACTCTGGCGCAACATACAGATTGTTCAAAGCTTTAGATATAATTGTAGACTGGAATTCCATTTGCTATCTCAACGTGTCGTGCATTTTAATATACACATGTGCACAGTTTAGTGTAGCTTTTGTGTACACGTTTTGATACGTGACACGTGTATCTTTAATGATCAGTGTAATTATAATATTACATTAATAATTCATATTGAGTTTTAAAATTTATTAAATTTATAGTAAAAATTTTTCCTAGAACTTTTATACAAACTAGAAACACTTTTCAGAAATATTGAGAAAATATATTTTTTTTTAGAATTTTTCATATAAATAAATTCTGAAATATTCTACGATTTTAAGATTTTTCATTTTTAAATTTTGAAAAAATAAACTTTTTCAGATTTTATAAGATTTTATTAGAAATTAAAGAATAAGATATCTTTGAAATCTTAAGATTCACGTATATAAAGAATTTTAGAAATGATGTAGACTTTCTCAATATTTCTGAGAAGTATTTAAATTGAGAAAATAAAAATTGAAAAAAATTTTTGAGGTGTAATTTAATATTTTAATATTTTAGAAATATTTTAGAATCCATTATCAATGATCAATATAATATTCTGAGAAATTTTCTAAAAAATTATACAAAAAAATTCTAAGAAAAATGTTCACTATGATAAATGTGTAGAATTCCATAGCGACCCTACGTCGCTCGACGCAAGATTGATTTGATCGAGAAATAATTTCAGCATCGCGTATTATAATGTGTGGGCACTCAATCACGAATATTATTCTCGGACAATAATGCGATAATAGTTTAATCTCGTTATTTTCACAGGTGGGCTATCGTAGATCCCGTTTCGGCCTCGGGCCAGGCAAATTCCCAGGCCATGAATCATTATCATCCGCGCGAGGAATCTTATTTTACAGCAGGTGGATTCCTCCTCATGTTTGTCTTCTTTAAATCGCAATCTACGGGAGAGAAATGCGCGCGTTTTGGAAACGCGCTTTTGAGATATATCCTCGCATTCCCGTTGCCATTCACTTAATAACTCTTCGTTACACACTGTCATTATCTCACGGCAACTGCTTTGAATTTCCATGACATATAAACTTACGTCAGCTTTTCCGTCTACTCGTGCTCCGCCGGAGTGCATTTTCATCCTCCAAGTCTGCAGCAGTTTGTCCGCGCGCGGTCCGCGCGGGTGATTGATCAAACTGATAACGCTTGGCTCTTACAGAGCGGACCTGACTCAACTCGTGAGACGCGGAAGGCGAGAAGAAGAAAAAACGGCATGCAGATCGTACGAAAGTAACAAGCTGACGCGAGTTTTGAACGATCGTGGAAGGATCATCGTGGGATTAAATGGGACGAAAGGTATGCGAGAAGAGAATAAACATAAAGATAAGGAGACGACTAACAATAAGTTAAACGAATCTAATTTCTCCGCAAAGTTTCCTCATTACCATTATTGAAACTTAAATTAACGTCAATTTTCCTCATGATGATTATCTGCGATAATTCTTGGAATTATCTGCTATAAATCGTGAACTCAGGTAATAAATATGTCGCGCTATAGTCAATCTTAATTGACTATTAATTTGAGGCATTAATTGCGCTTCCGATAGAACGATATTTTCGTAAGTTGTTCACGGATATATTTAAGAGAGATTTAAGAGCTTTCGCTCTCAAGGTTTATATTTTTCGCTAGAGAGGAGAATGGAGACTACGAAATTGGAATTGTTTCAACGATTGTTTCAGGCGTCGTACACGGTCTCGAGCGGCGTGACAAATCTCGCCTATGTCGTAGACGTGCCAGTAAATGCGAATGGCACCGAAGTTAATGAGTCCACTCCAACCGATGAAATCAGTGCGGTAATTATCCTTCAAATGAAAACAACAAATCTGTAACTCCACTAAGGAGCAGGCGAGAAGAGATTTCTCAAATAATCTCAGACAATGCGAGAACAATGCTTCTAATAAAATCTAATTTGTTTCCTTGATTATCTAACTATAAGCGATATGCCTAACAATTTGATAAGAAGTAGGATTTGCACTGCCCATTTGCTTTGAGATAATTTTGCAGGAAAAGGAAAAATATTTCTGGTCCAGTAAACACATATCAATATTGTCGCAATGTTACTGCAATACTCTGTGTTTGCTGGGAACCGTTTTTATTTGCACTGTGTCGAATGAGGCACGCCAAGCATTTTTTAAAATTGTCCCGATAGAAGATCGGCTGTGCAAATACTTTTTTTTTCCTTCTTCTGCTCGCTGCAACGCGTGTATTTTTCCATACAGCGGAAGCCGGAGCGCCAGCAATGGGGGAACGACAGGGAATTCCTCCTATCCTGCATCGCCATGTCGGTCGGCCTCGGCAATATATGGCGATTTCCGTTCACGGCGTACGAGAACGGCGGTGGCGCTTTCCTGATACCGTACATTATTATCCTGATCGTCGTGGGAAAGCCGTTTTACCTGCTGGAGATGATCCTGGGGCAATTCTCCAGCCGGTCAGCCGTGAAGATTTGGGACCTCGCGCCGGCATTCAGAGGTGCGCGTGTATTCAGTGTCCACACTCATCCTGATGCGTCGTCCTTCTTCAGTTTTCAACTTTGAGAATTTATTTTATTATTAGCAAAATAATTATTTTTCAAATCTTTTTTAAGCTGTAACATTATAGCGCAAGAATAAAATTGAACTTGTAGGCGTTGGCATCGCGCAATTTATAACGCTGCTCGCCCTGGCGTCCTATTACTGTGCGCTGATGGCGTTGACCCTGTTCTACTTCGTCGCCAGCTTCCAGACGGAATTACCGTGGGGAAGATGCCAGAAGGAATGGGGCGAGTTCTGCGTAGATTCTTTACCCGGCACCAACCACAGCATTAGGACCGAGAACATTGATTACTTCAGCTCTGCTGAACTATATTTCTAGTAAATTACTTAGAAACAATAGCCAAGTTAACTCCTCCCAATCATTTACATAAGATGTTCTGAAACTCATTGAATAATTTTTCATTGAATAAAATTTTAAAGAACAAAGTAAATCACAAAGTTATACTCACTTTGAAAGTAATTTCTTTTAATCAAATTTTAAAAATCAGTCATAAGGATTTAATGCAAAGGAATAAAAAGTAGCAATGAGTGATTCCCTCGACATTTTCGATAAGGAAAAGTCTGCTGCAAAGACTTTTTTATTAAAAAAACTTTCGAGGGTTTCGGGACATCTCAAATATATTTGCCTGATAAGAAACGAAGACAGTATCGAGAGATAACGAAACAATTGCATTTGTACAGCAAAGAGGTACTGCGGGAGAAGGACAGCATCGACGACGGCATCAGTGTACCGGACTGGCGTCTAACAATCACACTCTTCATCAGCTGGGTGACGGTCTTCCTCGTGGTAATACGCGGAGTGCACAGTTCCGGCAAGGCGGCGTACTTCCTGGCGATATTTCCCTACGCGGTCCTCTTCGTGCTGCTTGGAAGAGCGGTCACGCTGGACGGATCCGTTGCGGGTATTCTGTATTTTATCACTCCGACCTGGGAGAAGCTGTTGACGCCGATGATCTGGTATCATGCCGTGGCCCAATGCTTCTTCTCCTTGACCGTTTGCTTCGGCGCTGTCGTCATGTTCGCCTCACACAACAAGTTTAACCATGACGTGTATCGGTTAGTTACAACGCGCTATTAATTTTTCAAAAATATTTGTCAACTTTAGAGAATTTACAAGCTTTTCCATTTTTTATTGAAAGTTTTTGAACATGAATTATTTGGGTTGTATATGTTTATTATTCTAATACTATTATTCATGAGTCTTTGCTCGTAAAATAAAATTTGCAATAATTTTTATTTTGAATAATTGTTAAGATATTTTGCAATGATCTATTCATTAACATTCTACTTCTAAAAAGATTTATCTTTTCAGATAATTTTATCTAGACCTTATCTTAATTTTAAATATCTGAAAAATAAATCTTTTCAATTATAAGTTTTAATTAAAATCTCCTTAAACGCTAAAAGGTGAGTCATCGCAAAATATTGAAGCAGAGCTATTTAAAGATTCTCTTCTGTTAAATGTAAAAATGTCGATCATCGCAAAAAATGTGGGTGGATAAATATTTATAAGCGATATGTTAATTAAGCACGAGGCGCAGTTTGATTGTTGTTTGACCTTTAAATGGGTTCCACGTTATCAGGGACGCGATGATCGTGACGACTCTGGACACCTTTACCAGTCTGCTGGCCGGCTGTACGATTTTCGCCATCCTGGGCAATCTCAGCCGCGAATTGGGGATCGAGGATGTCGGCGCAGTGGTCCGAGGTGGCACCGGACTGGCGTTTATCTCCTATCCGGAGACGATCGCCAAGTTTACGATCGCACCGCAGTTTTTTGGCGTCGTGTTCTTCGCGATGCTATTCGTCCTAGGTATCGGCAGCGAGGTCGGTCTTGCCTCCGCAATAATTTCCATCGTGCACGATCAGTTCCCGAACGTCAAGTACTGGCACGTAGCGGTGGGCACTTGTCTCTGCGAGTTCTTAATCGGTCTCATATACATCACGCCGGTATGGTAATTAGATGCGGTTTACGAACCTTTCTCGTAAACCGGCGCCGTTATCTTAATTGTACACGGGTGTTCGCAGGGCGGTCAGTTCATGATAACCTTCGTCGATTATTACGTGACCTCATTTATCGCTTTTCTACCGGCTGCTTTCGAAATGATCGCCGTCGCATGGTCGTATGGTACGTTTTTCTTCCGTCCGTATTACCTTCGCTTGAGAAATTTACACCGCCAATTATCCGATCGTACGAGACGAGATTGAAACGGGCAATTTTAGGACTGGGTAACTTCCTGAACGACGTCGAATTTATGCTCAAGAGACGGCTGTCAATGTTCTGGCGGGTCTGCTGGAGCGTCCTTACTCCTGGAATTATCCTTGTAATCTTCATTTATACATTCGCCAATCTTGAATTGTTGAAATATAACAAGAATTTCTATCCTAATTCAGTTTACGGTAAGCTATTAAAACTGGAAATTTCAATATTTAGAAAATTTTTTGATTTTTTTCTATTTATTAAAAATTCGATTAATTATTTGTATAAATCTCATATTTCTTTATTATAATATTATCTATATATAAAAAATATTTTTCTCTTTAAATACTAAAAAAAATTTATTTTTATTATTATTTTATTATTATTTTTATAATCGTATATATTGTTATAAAATAATCAATAATTTTACAAATAATTCTCATATCTTTCCTATCAATAGTCGTAGGTTGGGTCCTCTTCTCTATCGCAGTTCTCCAAATACCTTTGTGGATCGCCATTGCAATATTCAAGAAACGACATCTTCCTTTCCGAAAAGTAAGCGACAGTCTTACGAAATTATATATCTGCACTGTATCTACTACATTAGCATTTATCTCTTTTAGATGATGAGGGAAGCCTTCCTGCCGTTGAAATCGTGGGGTCCGAGCAACGCAGAAGATCGCAAAAAATGGCAGGCCTTTCGAGATCAATGTGACGCGGAAGAGAAATAATATCGAGAATGTAAAACGCACCGGTTTTCACCGGTTCACCTCAAGGTTTATTCCGCTTAATTTTCGAAAGGTCACGTTCCGATATCTCAACGTTGAGGTCTACAACGAAGTAGACTTTGTAGTAGAACTGCGCGCGTCACATTCTTGCTGTTTTACAGTCGAGAAGACTTATTGTTAGTGTTATAATTACTGGCATACATGTCATTAGTGTCATTACGATGTCATGGCATTAATGTACAATGATGATAATAAGTGTTTTCGTTTCCTCGTGTTTCGTACAAAATCGCAACTTAGTTGTCCTTGCTGCGTAACTACACGTTCTTAAGCTTCGCGGAAAGTGGAATTGTGTAAACCTGACGATGTCGCCATGACCTGGCAAGTACAGCAACATGTATGCGTATGTAATATTAAAGTTCCTTAAGAAAACTTTAAAAAAAGATTAAAATACGTGAAAAATACATTTTATAGCTTCATCTTTTATAAGCTTGATCGAGAGAAATGCGTAGCAATCGCGACTGTATAGCTTCTTAATATAATTATCAGTAATTGCTAATTATATGATTTATATCGCAATTTAGACTGATAAGAAAAGGAGGAAAGTTCCTTTAAATTTGCGCAAATTTTAACTTTGCGCAAATGATTTGTACAAAGACGTTTCGTTATGCAAGAATATGAGCAAGATAACTGCTGCATCCATCTTTGTCTCCTTGTCTCGACACCGAGAGAACCTACTGGCTCTCCTTTCGCTTAGAAAGGTCCTGCGTCATTGCGCACGAAGCATGACGTACGGTGACATCACGCAACTGTGACGCGTGATTATTGCGAATATAGAAAATACGAAGAAAAAAAATGCTGCTCTTCGCCATTTTGGAATCTCCTTATTCCTAAATTATTTCGTGCAGCCTCTTCTGCGTCGACCGACCAACCGGGAATCTCTGTGTCCCCTACCCTCTGTCGCTTTGTTTTTCTTTATCTCTTCCTGCTGGATTACATCTGCCTCGTTTCTAGTAAGGAGGAAATTTCCATCTCACTTCCGTGAGACTTTCTCTTTCCTACCCGGCAAAAGACGTATCCCGATTTTTATCGCCCGTGGAGGGAATTCCCTTGTTCCCTCCGGTTCGTGTCCCTCTTCTTATCGGAGTCCACCTATCCTCTTCCTTTCAGGTTTTTCAAGAACCGCGCGCGGTCCGGAGCTCGTGTAATTATCCCTTGGCGCGATGACACACATGATTCATTGTCGCTCCTACCTAGCTACCACCTGACTGTCCACCTAGACGATCGGCCCGTCGTGCCTCGCTCGTGAGGCGCAGTGTTCTGTCACCTACCGCCGCGGGGATATATAGTAATGGTTATCGTTTTATCAAATGAGTTTCCGAGACAGTCGTGCGGGAGAAAGAGCACACCTCGACGCCCGATCCGACGACCAGTTTACGTCGGTAGCGTCAACGTTCGAGGTATCCCTTCGGAACCCGGTGGCAATCGCGTCCCAGTTTCCTGCCTTGAGTGGAGGCCGTTTACAATTCTCATTCGTGTCTCTCAACGCGGCTGCGGTTCGCGATGTATGAGGCAGTAAGTGAACAATTTAATTGTCAAAAACGCCAAATGGTGATTCAAACGTCGACTAAAAAATTAGGAAAGTGTTCGGCGCAGCAAAGTGTGTGATATAAATGTTAACGCGGTAGGCGCGGTAATTAACAGCGATGTAATGGACAGCGTGAAAGAATAATAGCTATCTGCGCGAAGTGAATGTAAGAACTGCGCGTGGAATCGGTGCCTCTAACTTCTTCCATCCTGAATCCCCTCGCCGCGTACGGGCACCTTTCGTTTCTTTTCTATCGTCATGTATCTCACGGCTCGCGAACGATAAGTGAAAGTTACCCTAAATATGAGTATCATAGTTCCGCGACGTCAGGCGGGAATCGGAATAAAAAAAAAAGAAAGAAGGAACGCGCGATAACGCCTATGCAATTAAATAACAATCTTGTGAAACGAGATAAAATAATCGCTCCGTTAACAACATGTTCATATAATTTCGCAATAACTTTGATATTTACCGAGTGATCTTCGAAGGATTTTCCAAAGATATTTGTCGTGATAAAGTCATTGTTCTTTGTTATTCCGCTTTCCATGAAAATTCTTCCATCGGATATCTCGCAGAGCTATTATTATCACGTGCAGATACTTTAATCCGAGCTGCGCTGGCTTGTGAAAAACACGTTTCGCGAATAGACGTTTCCTTTCAAACTCATACTCGCTGGCACTGACCTATATTTTTATCGCGTGTGTTAAAACTAGATATCGAACTCTCATTTTCGTTAATGCGTCCATGTCCGCGGAAGCGTTTACGTAAAATGAGTAAAACAACTGAATTAAATTGTCGAATAAAACAGGCGTATGTAATTGCATGTAATTGCAGAGAAACAAGAAAGGACTGGCTTTCGATAACGTCGTCTTTCAAATAGACGAGCCCCACATCGGGAATGGCGGGACGAGGTATTACTCTGGAAACTCGACGAGCGCCTTGGACGAGCAGGTCGTCGAACCGGGAAAAGAACGCGCGACATGGAACAATAGCATAGAATTCCTCATGTCGTGCATCGCCGTGTCGGTGGGTTTCGGCAATATCTGGCGGTTCCCATTTACGGCTTATGAGAACGGCGGCGGTGCCTTTCTTATCCCGTACGTGATCCTGCTCTTCCTAGTGGGAAAGCCGTTCTACTTTTTGGAAATGATCATCGGACAGTTCTCCGGCAGCTCGTCCGTCAAAGTCTGGAGCATGTCGCCGGGTTTCGTCGGTAATTTCTCGATCCGGTAACTTTCTCGCGCGAGACAGAAGAACTACAGGCGGGAAACATTGGCAATTATTTTATTGTCGGAAGAAACGTTTCGCATTTCAATTAAGAGCCGTAAATTATATATATTACATGTATATGAATGTACTTCACTGAATGAATTGTACGAATAATTACCTTTTTTTATACAAATTAAGTTTTGGATCTTCGAATTTCATGTAGAGTTTCAGTTCCTGCAAATTATTAATTCCCGCAAAAATTGTTAAATTATTGTGAATATATAAATTTCGAGAAATTCTTACATAAATATTCATTAACTTTAACCGGTTTTTCTCGATTGAATAACTTCCTACTCCATCATGTTGTATTGCGTCCAAGGTCGATGATGGCGAATTTAATGGAGATCCTCCGTTAAAAGATGTTTCTTGTATTGATAGGTGTCGGATGGGCGCAATTCTGCTCAACCATCGCACTGGCGACCTACTACAGCTCGCTGATGGCATTGACACTTTATTATCTGATCGCATCCTTCTCCGCTGAATTACCTTGGGCCACTTGTCTGAAAGAATGGGGTGAGAATTGTGTTGATTCGAGTACCAAAAGAAATCATAGTGCAGATAGTACGGCGGAAGGAAACGTCCTCGAACATTTTTTGAACGACAGCGGTAAGCTTCAAAGCTCGGCCGAATTGTACTTCTCGTAAGTATTATCTTATCATTCCCAAGAAGGGGACATGTCTACAGAATGCATTCTACAATTCGCGCTCTTAATTTTCACGACAGAGGAATATTTCTCAAAGAAACGAGTCTCATGTCGGAAATGACCTCGATCGGACCTAATATTAGAAATTAGAAATTTGCAATAAACGATGATCCCATTTGATATCTTGGGTAAGGAAGCAGACGGTAAACTGATCGGAAAATCTCGTTAAAATCAGGATTGCGAATCGTGAGGCATTCAGTATAACAGCTATCACACTGGAATAAAGGTGAAAAAGCACTTATCTCTAAAGATCACACAATTTGTAGACGAGTGGTGTTGCACGAGAAGGAGAACATCGACGACGGAATCGGATGGCCGGACTGGAAGCTGACGTTGTGCCTTCTCGGCAGTTGGGCGGCAGTCTGCATGGTGCTCTTCCAGGGTGTAAAAAGCTCCGGAAGATTTTCTTATTTCCTGGCTATTTTTCCGTACATCGTGCTGATCGCGCTGCTGGTTCGCGCGGTCACTCTAGACGGCTCCGTCGACGGGATCTTGTACTTTATCACCCCGAAATGGTCGAAACTCCTGGAGCCGACTGTCTGGTATGCCGCTGTGACACAGTGCTTCTTTTCATTATCTGTCTGCTTCGGCAGCATTATCACATACTCCTCGCATAACGGCTTTAAGCACAACATCTACAGGTGAGAAGAAGAATATGTTATTTATGTAATTGTGCATGCGTTTACATGTGATTAAATATTTTAAAAGTTTCACGAAACTGTTCCATGCGATAAAGAAGAAGAAAAGAGGCGAAAGAAAATAAATAAAAACAAACTTTTATACATAATATATACGTATGTACCTATATTCAATAATATTAATAATTCAAATAATAGTTTTACAAGATAATGCGATTTTAGTTTTAAAAATTTTTTAAATATTTAATCACAATTTTATAAGTTGTTATGTTTGATGCTCTGTTTCGTTTATGGCATCTGTAACTTATAGTAATCGTATACGAACTTAGAGACGTCATCATAATTACTTCGTTGGATACGGTTACGAGTATGTTGGCCGGCTGTACGATATTCGGAATTCTTGGCAATTTGGCATACGAGTTAGGTGAGGAAGATATATCCGAAGTGGTTCGAGGCGGAGCTGGTTTGGCATTCGTCTCTTATCCCGACGCGATAGCGAAGTTTAACTTTCTACCGCAGGTATTGCTATTTATTTTGTTACATGTAGATATTATCTAATTCTGTCATTAATCGAAATGCCAAGCGTTTTTTCTGAAAGGAAAATCTTACTCTATCTCCTACTTTATCTCGTCATTAAGATATTATTTAATATTGCTGATTAAAATATTAAATGTTTCTGTGCAGTTATTTGCCGTGTTGTTTTTCTTCATGATGTTCGTCCTTGGTGTTGGTAGCGCGGTGGGAATGACCACGGGAATCATTACGGTAATAAACGAGCAGTTTCCTCGCCTAAAAACTTGGCAAATCGTAGTTCCGACCTGTTTACTTGGTTTCTTAATCGGCACGGTCTACGTAACACCGGTAATTATGTCCAATAATAAAAGAATTAATCATAATATCATATACAATAAAAGAATTTTGCAGGGCGGGCAGTTTATTTTAACTTTAGTAGACTATTACGGTACGTCTTTTGTCGTTTTCATCTTGGCGTCGTTCGAGATGACTGGAGTAATATGGATTTACGGTAAGAATTGCTTTTAATTGTATTACATTTCTTCGTTATCGTCTAATTATTCAATTCTAATGATTATTGATTGTGCATGCAAATATGTGTGTCGCAAATCATTGAAAAAATTTATATCTTCTGGCAGGTCTGGAGAACTTCTTGGATGATGTGGAATTTATGCTGGACCGAAAGCCGAGCGTTTACTGGAGGATATGTTGGTTCATAGTGACGCCGTTGCTTTTAATAATAATCTTCATTTACACTGTTGCCACTATGTCGCCTTTGACCTATGGTGGAATATCACTACCGCGATACGCGCATGCCATCGGATGGACGATACTCTGCTTCGGTGTTCTTCAAATTCCGTTATGGATGCTGATCGCAATGCTGAAGAATCGGAAATTACCGTTTGTACAGGTATTGACACGAAAAGAAAGTCAAATTACACTAATTAGTTACGAAATTGCGAAATATTTTATGAAAACTTAAAAATCAAATTATTAAATTCACGATTTATTGCGCTATTTAAGATGGTAAGAAGTGCTTTCGCACCCGCGAGCGGATGGGGTCCACGAGAAGTGCAGCAACGCAAAAATTGGAGGATCTTCAAGGAGGACAAAGCAAGAGAGCGGGAGAAGAGGATCCAACCGTTCTGGAAGCAAATACTTTACATTCTCTTAAATATGGAACCAAAATAGAGCGTACAACTTCGTACCGACTCAAAATATTTTAAAATTATTCGAATTTTCACAGTCGTTTCTGCCACGGCGGGATCCGTAGCAAAACCATAAGATAAGTTAATAAATATAAAAATTTATTTGTTCTTCAATTCCATAACTGCATGCGAATTTCTAAGAAAGTCATTTTTTATTATTTAACGCAAATAATATGACTTGAGAAAAATAGCTAGATATGACCACAATTATATTTTTAAAAATTAAATTAATAGTATAAAAAAATTATAAATCCGCATGTAGTCGTGCATTTATATAATATTGCAGTTAAAGAATTTATAGTTGTGTGCTTAAAGCTTAATTCTCACTAGTTCTCGTAATTAATTTTTATGTGTTGCACCATGTAACATGACACGTGACAAAGAGCTGCCAATATTGTTAAGACTCTTTTACTTTATACAATCATCGCCATATGAACAATTCAAATAACGAACAAACATATTAATTGATTTTTATACTATTTTAATAATTGTCATTGTCAATTTTTGCCAAAAAGCGCTGCTATAATTTTTGATTTCTTTGCGCACGCTCGCGATATTCTTTTCGAATGCTTAAAATCTCTCCATTCATTGTATTTCTTCAAGTCTTTCGGACCCCAATCGGCGCTCGGCTCGAACATCTAAAAATAAAGAGCGATAAGTCATAATTTCATAATTTTAGACGATGCATAGATTTATATATTAATATAATTAAATAAAGTGCAAATGTATATTACATTTGAGCATAGCTTGTTCCTATTCCGAAATCCAACAATGATTATCCCTAAGGGAAACGGGAGAATTCCTAAAACCAAAAGCGTCCAACCCGCAACTACAAAATTGAAAAGATTTTTCGTGACATTATCCTGAAATAATCTCTTAATTATAATTAAAATTTTAATAAACTTTAATAAAATTTTGTAAAACCGTGGCTTTCAAAATTATAATTAATATAATTCATATTTTACTTCATTACCTTTATTTCGATTTACCTTTATTTCTAATTAAAATAAAATTTAATTATATAATATTATAATTTTTATAATTTTTATAATTATAAGAATTTATAAATGATATTAATACCATATGCAGATGTTGGATAGTATTCGTCATTGTACGTAAGTGGTGTTATATCAATCAGAAAGTAAATCAAGATGGTGAACAGAAATAAGGGAGTCAAATAACACCAACAGAATCTCCAGTAAAAAAACGGCCGTTGTCCTATCATGAACTCGACATCGTCCATAAAATTATCGACGCCTAGAAAATCAGCGAGTTATTATTCAAAGAATTTCACGCAAGAATAAAATATATTAATAATATATTACCGTACACCCAGGAAATAGCGATCATTTCGAAGGAAGCTAAAAATACGATAATGAAAGTCCCGCCGAAGTAATCTACCAAGTTAAGGATATATTGACCTCCCTAAAATAAACATTGTTATAATTCTTGTATTATTTTAAAGTAACTTCATTATTTTTCTTAATAATACAATTGTTGATTCAAAAAAATCCTTCCTTTTTTTACGAAGGAAAAAAAGAATATTATTCAAAATTACTCGTTTATTAATTTTATTGCATTATTGTTAATAATAAATTAGATGAAGACTCTTCTACTCAACAAACATTATTTTATAATATAAAACTTAATAAATAAAATAAAATATAAAATATAAAACTTACAGGAGTGCAATAAACAATTCCGATTGAGAAGCCGAAGATCGCAAGACCAGCGGCGATCTTCCATTGATGAAGCCGCGGGAATTGGTCCTTGATGATGCTAATGATGACATTGCAGAAAGCAACGGTAGTGCCTATACCCAGCACGAAGAGCATCAAGAAGAAGAGCACGGCGAAGAGCTGCGGTACCACCGTGAATTTCGCCAAGGCTTCCGGATAGGATACGAAGGCCAGACCCGTCCCAGCGCGTACGACGCTGCCGATATCGTCACTGCCAATCTCGTGGGCGAGATTGCCCAAGATTCCGAAGATGGTCGCGCCGGCTATCAAGCTGGTGCAAAGATCCAGACTCGTCACGATTGTGCAGTCCCTGCAAGAGTCTTCCATTGATTTTCCCATAAATGAATGAACTTGAATTTCTTAAGGTGACTAATAGCTGCATTACTAAAATAATCCTGGTAAATATTATTATAATTCTTATACTATTTTAAAGTAACTTTATTATCTTTTTTAATAGAAGCATTGATTAAAAAAAAATTAAAATCCTTCCATTCTTTAAAAAGGAAAGATTATTGCTCAATATTGCTCATTTATTAGTCTCATTATCATTGATAACGAGATGACGGAGACTCCTTTACTCATTAAAAGAAAAAAATTATTTTATAAAATTTACGGAGATGCGATAAATAATAAAATATATGTACACCTTGATACATTGTGCTCGAAATTATTGTAGGAGGAATACATGGTCACCGCGCCGAAGCACACGCCGAGGGAAAAGAACGATTGCGTGACGGCGGCGTACCAAACCGACGGCTCCAGGATCTTGTGCCACGTGGGGTTAAAGAGAAAGATGATACCGTCCACGGCGCCGTCCAGCGTTATTGCCCTCACTAAGAGGCTGATCATGACGATGTATGGGAAAAGGGCCAGGAAGTAGGCTGCTTTGCCGGTGCTTTTTACACCCTTGCAGATCACCACGTAGACGAATATCCAACTGACCAACAACGCAAGGACCAGCTTCCACGAGGGTAACCCGAGCCCATCTTCTATACCCGTTTCATTAAGGACGTATTTTCTGAATATACAGATGGTTAGAAATATTTAGTCCACTTGGGAAGTTGAAATAATAATACTTAAAATATTTTTTACTAGACAAATAGACTTAAGGATAATGCAGGAAGAGATAAAAATGAGTGAGAGAAACTTAATAACTGAATGTTCTAAAATAAAAAGCGAGAGATAGATGAGAGATAATGCCAGCAATTTCCTATATTACACAGCTTAAAGCATTATTATTATTTATTATCGTGTAGCTCCAAGAGATACGGATAGATTTTATCCTGGATCTTATCCTGTCGCGAAACAATAAGTACACGCGCAAACACACGTGATGGTAACTACAAAATACAGCTGCTAAAAGACTCCTGATGATTTACGACGACGATATTGCGCGACGTAGCACGTGTGCAAACGGATGCGGTAATAGCGTCATGTTTTTAGATAAAAGGATATATCTCTTTCAGGGACTTCCGTAAATGGCGTCGTAAAAAGCGAAAGGAAGATTAATGCACCTGAAATAGAGATCGGCGGAACTACTGCTTCCGTTTCTCGCTTGCTCGCCGGTTGACGAGCCGTTGAAACACGCGTCGCCCCATTCCTCCCAACAATAGGACCATGGGAGCATCGACTGACAGCTGGCCACCAAGTAGTAGAGTGTCAGGGCCATAAGGGCGCAATAATAGGTGATCACGGAGAACACTGACACTGCTACGCCGTAGCCGATACCTAATGATCCCCACGAATTAATCGATGTAATTAAATCCATTTAACCTTTTATCTAATCGTCGCGGTAGCAGAAGACAAATTTGAGATTAAAGTTGCAATTTTAAATGAAATAATGTACCTAATTATATGTAATATCCAATTAATATTATAATTAATATTATAGTAAATTATTATTAATTATAATATTAATTTTAAATGAAATAATGTACCTAATTATATGTAATATCCAATTAATATTATAATTAATATTATAGTAAATTATTATTAATAATTATAATATGCAATATGTGTTAATATATTTTAAATTTATCAGTTACATGAATTTTTTTTGTATTTTTGGATTTTAAGTGACGTTTTTTGATATCTCTTTCATAGNATTAAGATCTAAAAAGATAACTTGGAGAGTACCTTGGAACGCGGGCAACACCGACCAGATCTGCACGCAGGATCTGCTGGTGAACTGCCCGAGAATCATCTCCATGTAATAGAAGGGTTTGCCGATGATGAAAAGTACGATTATGTAAGGGATCAGGAAGGCGCCGCCGCCGTTCTCGTAAGCCGTATACGGGAACCGCCAGACGTTCCCGAGGCCGACCGAAAAAGCCACGCAGGACATGAGGAACTCCAGCCCGTTTCCCCATTGCGCCCGCTCCTTCTTCTCATCCTTCTTGACCGACATCGAGATCTGCGAAGTAAGTTGCGGGGAGTTTCGAAAGGAAGCTCTCGCAAAGGGAAGGATCTCCAATTAGCGTTGCGTACCGCTTCCCACGGAACTTACTCTGCTTTCCAGGTCATTTCCGGCGGACGACGGGACAGACAGCTTGAATATACCGGGAGTTCCGCCAGTGTCGTTGACATAATTCTGCGAAATTAATTATTTGTTATCTGATGACCTTTTTTTCTATAGAATAGGAAACGGACCACCGCACGGTCGTAATGTATAAATTATATATGTTATATTCTCTAATTGCGCGCTGCATAATCAAACTGCCCTTCAAAAATGAGAGACTGCTGACAATGATGAGGTAACACCGCAGGAATGTCATAAACTATTCTAACAGCCGCACTTCCCAATTAAATTTATCTTGCAACATGTAATATTGTCATTTGTGTTTACAGCCGGCCGATTTTGCGGAAGATATATGTATAATTTCGACTTAACGTCATCGCGTTACGTCCACCTTACGTAACGTGGAAAGAAAGATTAGCATAGATTGATTAAGCGATTGCATTTTGCAGCCTTTGTCGGTGACAATTCAATTGAGGATTAATGTTATCGGGAAAGAATTCAAAATCTTCAACGATTATCTTGGTATAGCGTATCATTTATGGGAATTGTGTTTTATTGCCATTGACGAATTGTTCATTATTAACGGATATTATCCTCGCTTTATCTTATCGTAAAAGTGTTTAAAAATGCTTACAACGATAGCACAACTTTTACAACAAATTGATCAATTTACGATAACAAGATGAATAACAAGCAAATTATGATATTTTAAGTCTAACATTTGCTGATGAAAATAAAATTTCTAATGTAACGTTATTTTTTTGATTAATTTGAATATAACATTATTACAATTTGAATATAACATTATTACAATTTTAATATAACATTAATTTTATTACATTTCCAGTATTACGTATATGAAATACTGGACATAAGCATCGTGTAAAGTGGCAGCCTACGAATTGATTTCTGACATTCTTTAAACAAACATCTATGATACACAATGGCAGTTGGGCGATAATGATTAACGACTGTTTGGAGAAATGACGGTAAAACGGGGCCGCGTAAACGACGAACGCAATATCTCCGCAAACATTCGCAGTTTATTTATCCGAACAAATAGGAATTGCGCCGCCATTTTATATAAACAGACATTATTATTTGTGTAATTCGATGACAATTCATAAAAGAGTTTAAATTTGCACCTTCAATTAGATATATTATTTCGTTGTAAATTTGAAATTTGCAAATTAAAATATTATAACTTGGAGAAAGGTGCACATGTGATAATATAAAATCAAAATTAAATATTTAAAAAAGGAAAGAAAATTATATATTAAAAATTTTCTAATTAACATTCCACCTTTCACCTTTTGTCATTAATTTTACAATAAGGATAGAGACATTCTTAGAAAAATCTCTCTTTCCTTCTGGTGACAATTTTTTTTTATCTACACAATTTTATATTATCAAATGTGCACCTTTTTATAAATATTAAATTAATTTCTATTGATAGTTTACAGCATAAAGTTATTTTTTTATATTGTAACATACGCGAATCTTCAGATGACCCATGCTGACTTCCTTCTGGCCCGCTGTCCACCGCTTCGCTCCTTTTTTTTCTGAAATTCTACGCGCGTCTTAACCAGCCGGCAGTCTTTGACGAACTGCTTAAAGAATTCGCGCGACGTTTGGCGTATCCATGCATATAAATCTGCACGCGCAATCCTTTCCGTCAGATTAAAGCGCGCGCACGAGTAGTCACGGTAATCACGCTCGATCAAACTTCCACGTTCTTTTTCTTTCCCCTACTTTCCTCGTTCCCTCCTATTTTGTCACCATATCTTACACCATCCCATTTGTTCTATATAAATCTTCGTGTATGCATCTGTAATAGTAGCAAGTGGTTGCGTAGTAAGGAATCTTTTTTTTTCTTCTTTGAATTTCCGCCTGCGTTTAATTTCACCAGCGATACAAGAACGCACTTCTTGATGCGGTTTCTCTTCACTCGCGGAAGAGAAAGATTAACAATCGAGATTTAACTCAGATAGGAAATCTTTATATTGAATTTCTTTCTATTCTTTTTTTTTCAGGTAAAAGACGTATCTCGTACAAAATTTATATCGAGAAGATATAACGATATGATAATATATTAAGAAATGCTCCTGTGTTATGAATGAGGAAGATTAATTTTTTGCAGATGTTTGAATTTATGCCACACGCTGTCTGTTTAAAGATTCGCACTTGCCAAGGTTTATCAATGAGTAATTCGATTGACATTTTATAATGAAACGAATCGAACGTGTGCGACGTTAACTCCCGTAATTGTTTTTCTTCGTTATACGTTCGTTGATCCTGTGCTCCGAAGCGAAATTAAAGTGATTAATGCCGATGTCGTCGAAGGATGTTCCGCTTCATGAATTAACGAGGATGCTCCGAGGCTTGATACACAGAAAATTACGATATCGCGCTAAATTATACTATATAATTGCATAAACAGATAAATTATGGATAAGTTGTTTAATTTACAAACACTTGATTTGGAAAGTCTCCGACATTAATCGATTCAATTCGATCGTCCATGACTTCAAGCAATGCATTCTGCTCTTGCGTAATGTCAATATAACTTCTTTCATCTCAAGTATGGGCGAACGAGGAAAGCTTATTGGAACCGCCAGTAAATTTCAATTATTGAGTGCGCGCTACGGATAGGCGAGAGTACAGCTGAACGGATTTCTATAATGACACGTTTCGTCTGACTGATTCCTGATCCACGTAATAATAAACCGGCACAATTCTAAAGAGGAGAGAAGCGAACCGAAGGATTACGTTGAGCTACATAAATCTGATGTCCTGTTATTATATAATGCGACTTGTAATCATCTGCGTGTAATTAAACAACAATGTTTCGTACGATGTTCTCGCAAATCAAAGATATAAATCAGAAGGCTCGATTTATTGTATACTTTCGATATTCAGATACATTTTTTAGGTTCATTGTTTTAATTCAATACTTTGAAAATATCTTACCTTTCAAAAATCGCCGACTTAAAGATACATTTTTGTAGAATAAAATTATTTTTATTTTTTTCTACTACATTACGCTAGTAGAGGTTGAATAGAAGTGCGTAATTGACTTATTGTTAGATGAAGTAATAAACAGGGAAGTAATAAATAAAGCTTCTATTTAAAAAATATCTTCATCAGGCCGCCTTGAGGTTCGATTTTCTTCTCGGCCACAAAGGTTTCCCATTCTCTATGTACCTTCGGATTCTTAGGTCCCCATTTACCTGCCGCAGGCTGAAACGCCGCTTTGACAGACTGTAATGCGAATTTCAAAGATTAATCTGCTGATTCGATTTTAATCATAAATTCAATTAATTCCATTTTCTCGAGAATACCCACTTCGATAAAGGACGACATTCTATTTGTAACTATTTTGTGGCCGGTCCACCACATGATGGGAGATATTCCCAGAACCAACACGAACCATCCTATTCCTGAAAGTGCAAAAGTATCGTTCTGTAATGATGATTTTTAAGTTAAGACTTGCAGTTTGCGATAATTTGCGATTTTGTATACTATGTAATAGAAATGTTTGAAAAATCGGAGAACATATAATATATAGATGTATATAAAATTATAAAATCGAAAAAATTTCACTGACCATAAGCGTAATCGGGAAACCATGTATTGTCATACTTGGGTGGTTCATAAGTGACGCACGTGTAAATCAGTATGACGATCATAAGCAAAGGCGTGATTACAAGCCAACAAAGTCGCCAGTAGAAACCTAATCTGCTGCCCAGCATGAATTCCATGTCATTGAGGAAATTCGAGAGACCATATATCCAGAAGATAGTTATCATCTCGAGAACGCCGACAATTATCGCTACAAAAGTACCACCGTAGTAATCGACCAACGTTATAAACCATTGGCCACCCTATAATCAATATTTATTATTAAATATTAACAAAAATTAGACATTCTATCGAAAATATTTCTGTCTTTCAATTTTCGAAAATTTTCAAAATTTTTAATTATTTAAAAAAATGTAAAAATTTTATTTATGTTATTGAGAACAATGAATAACGACTTATTAAGAAAATAATTTTTTCTTATACTCTATTTTTATCTCTAATCTCTTCATTTAATATTAAATGAATTCAGTGTTTTGCATAGAACTTTGCATACATTTCTATATCGCTCAACCACGTGCACGTGCATGATTATCAGGTATCGGTTAGACACGTAACATTTATGACTAATGTTTGTGTCAACTATGTTCATAACAAGCTCGCGCGACCGATGTTTAACGCACCGGGGTGATATAGACGAGGCTGACGACGAAACCGAAGCAGGTGACGCAAAGCACCAACAACCATTGCCTTATATTGGGCAGATGATCGCGGAAGATGCTAAATACCGCGCCGCACAATGCGACGGCGCTTCCAATGCCAAGAACGAACAACATGACGAAGAATAGGATGGAAAACAGTTGCGGTACGAAAGTGAAACGCGACAGCGCGTCTGGATAAGAGATGAAGGCCAAACCGGTGCCGCCGCGAACCACCTTCTCGATGTCCTTCGTTTTCATCTCGTGAGCCAGATTGCCTAGGATACCGAAGATCGTGCAACCGGCCATCAAGCTGGTAAATGTGTCCAACGTGGTCACTATCATCACATCCCTGAGAAAATAAGCGGAATAAAGTGAGAAACGTTTATTTCTTATCTTGAGGCAAACCATTTAAAAATTAGAATTTAGAACAGCAAGACTCTTTATATATTATTACCTGTCCACCCTGTGTTCAAAATTGTTGTAGGACGAATAGTTGATAATTGGCCCAAAGCAGACTGACAAGGAGAAGAAACACTGCGTGATAGCGGCGTACCAGACGGTGGGCTTCCACAGAACGTCCCATTTTGGCGTTATGAAGAAGAGGATGCCGTCGACGGCACCCTCAAGAGTAACAGCTCTGATCAGCAGAGCCGTCATTACAATGTAAGGAAATATCGCAAGGAAATAGGCGGCTTTGCCCGTGCTCTTCACACCGCGGAAGAGCACTCCGAAGACACAAGCCCAACTGAGGAACAGGCATATCGACAATTGCCAAGATGGCGCGCCGATGCCGTCCTCAATGGACTCGTATTCCTGTAATACTATCTTCCTAAAAATTATATGAAAAAAATCGTTTTAATAATTATAATTAAACTATCCGATAAAAAACATTTGATATTAAATATACTTGTATTAATAACAACTTTCAAATATTACAGTTTTAAAAACGTTACTAATGTTGTTTCAGTCTCGAACCTGAAATACAGCTCCGCAGAACTTCGAAAGGTGACATTATTATTCTCAGAGACACTTTTGTTCGTCGAGATGTCGATGCAATAGTCCTGCCATTCCGGAAGACAGATCGACCATGGTAATTCAGATTGGAAGCTCGACACCAAGTAGTACAGGGTCAATGCCATTAAGGCGCAGTAGTACGAAACGACGCAGAACGCGGCGAAAGCCTGCGAATATCCCAATCCTGAAAGTGAATCTCAAGATAGTCTCGATATCACAGAATCAAAAAGAGTAAAGTTAAAAAAGTAAGTTTCATTAAGTTTTGACATTCACAAAAAAGTTTATTATAAAATTTAATACTTGAATATTTAAAAATTAATTTTAAGAAATTTATAACGTTTAACATTTTTATGAATTCAGTATCATCAATAAAATCTTAAGTAATTTATTATTTAAGTAAAGCATTTATTATTTAAATAATTAAATTAAGTAATTTTTAGAAAAATTTCAAGAATATTTTCATGACGAGTATTTGCAGTTTAAATTTATCGAAACTATTATCTTTTTTTTGGCAGATCTACGGAACAAGTCATATGCATTAAATTAATTCTATTGTAAAAAAAATAGACAGTCTATCTTTATCGGATCATCTCACCTTTCATGGCTGGCGTCATGTACCATGTTTTCGCGCAGGATCTGCTGGTGAATTGTCCCAAGAGACCCTCCAGGAGGTAAAACGGTTTCCCGACTAAAAGCAGGACTATGATATAGGGTATCAGGAAGGCCCCACCGCCGTTTTCGTACGCCGTGAACGGAAATCTCCATACGTTCCCCAGTCCAACGGAAGTGGCTATACAGGCCATTAGAAACTCGAGTCTACCTCCCCATTCCGCCTGTTTAGTGATCGGCTGACAATCGAAAATTAATTTTCCGTAATTAATGATATTATTTCCATTAATCTTGATGCGACGATGTATGTAATACGCACTGCACTTTCAAGATGCTCCTGCCGTTTATCAAGCGTCGCTGTCGCGTAATCGGGTGGAATATTCTCGTGAGAATCGAAACCATCCAACTGAAAGGCCTCATTAACATATCCACTTTGTTTCTAAAAAAAGGCGAATGAATTTAATAGGAAACTGCGCTGCCCGGATTTCATTCTGCACGTAATTTTAAATTAAAAGATCTTACATAAACGCTGTCTTCTATCTTTTCTGTTTCGGCCATCGTGTCACACAGAAAACGTGAGACGCGAGAAACTAAGAATCAGTCTTCAAAGAATTAGTCTTTGTCTTCGGCGACGGAACATTAATTGCCGCGCGCGGAAAACTGCTCCGGACTTTTTCGCCGATGAATATTGAAGTTAGGATCTCGTGGTAATCAATCTCGCGGGGGAGCAATCTTCATCCTATCTTCATTCGTGGATATATTTCGCGATAAGATACTGAATCAAAGTAGCACTCTCGCGATACTTCGCACGAGATCACGAAGATTTGCGCTTCACAAAGTTTGCAATATTTCCATGAGATTTTTATAATGTTATATTGAGCATTAAGCGTTAACACTTTACTCACTATCTAATCTGGCGCACAGATTTCTTCTTCAGAATATTGCCAATTTACAGATTTCTACAAAAGAGACCAAACGGAGTTCGCGAAGATGCAGTCAATAACTGAAACTTCCCTTGCTCCACGGCAAAGAAGATAATGATCCATCCGGAAGCGCGCGGGATAATTCCATGTACCGAAAGCACCGTCGTGTCTGCGAATCCCCGACCGATAGAAAACAAAGTTACCGGTGCGCACCTTGCATTTGCAATGCTCGAGGACGCAGCTCCGAGATCTATGCCGCTTGTTAGCCACTGATTGGTCAACAAATCCGCATAAAGTTGGATAAAGATGTCCTTCGATTAGATACCAGTTCTCAGCGTGCCGCACAGACGCTATTTCACGTGTATCACGTGCTCCATCTTTCATCTTTTTCTCTTGACAAGTGCGGTAAACCATTTTTTAAGTTCTCAGATATACATCTACAAGGATCTCTTGTAGCATATGCAAACTAGGCAAGTAGATATCAATAAGATCTTTCCGCAACCGAAAGTAATTCCTATTAGTCGTGCTGTAATTTACCAAAAGTTTTTTAGTTACATTCTGTTACTTCTAGAATTCGTGAATGAAAGTCCTGACATTTATAAAAATATGTAATACATAATATAATTATAATATGTATATATGTTTCACGATTATATTATTCAATTTCGAATTGTATTTTAAAGTGATCATTCTTTCCAAAATAATTAGGTAAAAAATAAAAAATGAAAAAATACGCAAAAATAGAATTAAACTTCGAGACTAATCTAAAGTTCTCTCGAGTATGGAAAATTTTACGCGTATTCTAACTTTCGTTTAATTTCTTATCTTTTCTTGTCTTCAAGAGACACACTTGATATAAATGAAGAGATTCTATGACTTTGTTTGAAGTAATATAATTTATACATTTTTTCCAGAATATAATGAATTATCACTATCAGTACGTTTCTTAATAAAACTGGCAAGTAAAGATAATCTCAAGTCAATAATTAGTCAAAGAGTAATTATTACCTAAGAGAGTGCATAAAAAGAAAAATTCAAGCCAATTTAATTCCAGAAATAGTTTATTGCCATGATTTGCTTTATTTCTTAATTCGCATTCTCCGAAGAATATTAAATGCAGCTTTTGATCGTCATTGTAAAAATTAATTATCAATTGAATTATCTTGGTCAATCGTACTACAGAATAATCCGAGTAAACATTTACACTATGTGGATTCGTGTTTGAAATAGTTTAAGTCCTACAGTAAAGATTGCTTTATCTAAATAAAAACGAGATTAGGTCAAGATCGTAAAGTTATAAAGACTATGCGAACGTGTCAATGAGATTGTCAGATTATCTTTACGAATCTCTTTCTGACAAGAAGAAAAGAATAAAACGAAACACGTATTCATCACCGAGAAAATTGTGCATCGGTTGATCAATATCATCGTACAAAACGAGATATTGACTAAAATTAGCCAATAATTATAACTTGTCTTAAGTATTCAGCATTTACTTATTACATTGTCTTTACGTTGAAAAATATCCGGGAAAATGTTATTGAAACGTATCTTACATAAGTAAAATGGCTGTGACGTGCGTAATGACGTTTATAAAAATTTGCGAAACATACATAATGAGCTCATCCAGAAAATACGTTCCTCATTAGACATAAATTATTCGCCACGAATAAATTCAATAAGTAAATTAATTCGTTAATTAACGAGAAAAAGTTCGATTTGATTGAGGAAATCGTGTTTCTCTTTTTGCTAAATAGCACTTGAGCATAATAGAGAATTATACTGATATTTATGTATTGATTCATTATCGACGAAAATGATGAAAGTAGCCCGTCTCTGTTGTGTAATTGTTGACTGTCTACTATATCGTAATTCATATTAAATGCATTTCTTGTGCCATCGTACTATTCAAGCTGCACCTTAATTTATGTAAATATAATAACAGTATTCATGATATATGATCTGCATGATATAAAATAGTACAGTTAATTCCAATTGGTACTACTGATTACATAAATTAAAAACGTAAACATGCGCGTCTTTCTTCGCCATAATTATTTTCTTATCTTTGAAAGATTTTTACGTTAATATTCCGTATAATATTTTGCGTATAATATTAGAAGATCTAGAAAAATTGGTACGGACAATTCATTGTCCGTATATGCAAAATGACTGTCGATTCGATGTCGCGATGCCTTTGTCAGACTTTTCAATGAATAGCTCGAGCAATCTTTTTTTCCTGACGAGAATGACATGACGGAAAATCGTATAATATCGTATAATATATTTTACTTAAAACGGTCTGAGAAATATCAGTGAATGACAATTAATAATTATGGATCATTTAGACGGCCTGTATTACTTAATCCAGTTGATTGTCCGGCAAATTTTAATATTTGTGCGAGTACGTTCTTAACTTCTAACCCGCTTACGAGCGAAAGAACTGACAATAATCTTCTTGTTGCATTATTATGTCGACGTTTTTGTGTGCTTATCTTGACTTACGTTTGGAGTTTTGGCGAGTTATGCGAACTTTTATCTCTCGTTGCATGCATGTTACGTATGCTTGTAATTCTATGTAGGACTTCGTTTTCCATGAGTTTACGTGGTTCACTCCTGCGGACAAGAATTTTGACAATGCAGATTCGAAAGTACGGTCCATCGTGCCACAGCATCCCATCACCGATCTTTTTGTATTTCTGGCAATTTGCGGGCTCCTCTTCGCGTTCATGATACTGTCCGCGAATTCTCCTAAGAGCGGAGCATCGAGCTACGACATAAACAACATTGAGACGTAAGTTCTCATTGCTCGAGAATTACTAAGAAAAAAAGAATGAATTTAATTTATTGAAATTATTTTACTCAATAAATATTATTAACCAAAAACTTGGGGATTTAACCAAGACCTCTCTCCGTGTTTCCATGTCTAATAGGATTTCTATGGCTCTCGAAGAGGATCTATTGTCCTTCTGGTACTCGAGAACCGCAGGATTAACGAACTGTTTCCACGCTTGCGGAGACTCGATTGGTCCATCGCGTGACATCATTTCCAAGATGCAGACTATCTCGCGTCCGGTTATCTCAAACACCAGAGTGTCACCGCGTAAAGATCCCTACGGTAAAAACAATTAATATTAATCTTTGTAACATTGTTTCTGAAAATTGACTGCGAATGAAGATTATCTTTTCCTACGATTCGTTTTCAAGTCGAGATAAAATAATATACTGTTTGCTTTTTAACATTTTTTAAAGTTTCTAAAATTTTTCTAAATTTTCTGCAATGATGCAAATTGTATTTTCAACATTCTGTCACGCGATATCGCAGATACACGATGCATGAGATAACAATATCTGATAGAATCAGTTTGATAGGATCTATTTCACAAAGTTAATCCTTTTTCCTCCGTCTTTGCTTTAGAATCTAGAATCTCGAATTACAACGCGCGCTCTAGCTACAATAAGCACTCTCAGAAGACGAAGGCGGATTGTCCGGTTTCTCGAATGACACCTCAGGAGTGGTTAATAAGACGCACTAGGAGCGGTCATGTCTATGGAAAATATCCAATTTAGACAAACTGATTGATGTCGAAGCCAATGAAGTCTATTCGTAACAGCTTGAGACAGCTCGTCGTTTAATTCAAGATGAAAGTATCTTCGTCTGAAAATGATTGCGATGGCTTCCTTGAGCATTCCTGGGCAATTTTTGACGATTTTTTTAATTTTTTAACTATTGACAACTATTTTCGACGATTATAATTGTTTTCCTTGTTATTGTTTGTACTGTCTTTTTACCGTGCAATTCTTCCGAGACTGGTTTTTATATTTTTATCAATGTGTTTATACGTTGCACGTATCGCCGGATATAGTCCCTATAGATAGGATCACATTTGTTTGTAATCGACTTATAACGTGCGTTAATAAACGCTTTGCGACAGTTTGTGAGTTCTTACTGATTGGTTCGGCGTTTTTAACGGCGATTAACCCATTTGATGTATGCGTTATCGGTAGATAACGAGACGCATCAGCAATATTTATTGCACTCGTCTGTATTGCCTGCCATAAAATGAAAGCTGTCTCTATCTCCGCAGACAGTGTCTTTCGCGCTTGGATTATATGGATTACAAATCTCGATCGAAGCAGTTTATATTAAAGAATTCGCATTTTTTTACGATAAAGAACACGCGATAGAAAAATTTCGTCGAGTTTTACAATTTTTTTTTTAATTGGCATTGTATCTGAAACACAACTATATATAAAATTATATAGATAAATACAAAGATCAAAAATATATAAATCTTCCGAAGAGTAACATTGCAAGTTAAAATGCAAATAAAATTGAGAAGCATAACCGATGAAAAATATATGCATCTCACAATGTAACTTATGTAAATATTAATTTATATGAATAATATGAATATACTATTACAAAATATTTAAGTAATAAATTATCGCGGTTGAGTCTGATTGATATGCGGTTTCGAGGCACGATCTGATTCATTTTAAATTGTGCCAGGAAACTGGGGATTCCTATTGATAAAAAGATTATCATGCGAAAGCGAGAAGGGAATTACCCGTTGGACAATTATCTTGTGGGAAAATTATTTTAAATATTGTAAATATTCTAAACAATGAGTTAGAACATGAGTTATGGACGATTGAAAAATTAGGATTCTGCTATTCGCGTTTTCACGTTTTTATTATTAATTTATTATTAACGATACGAACTAAATAATATTTTATTCATTAATAATTATAGCGAGAATTACGTTATTATTTGACACATATTTTGATATATATTAATTTTTGCTAAATAATTCATTATATTCGAGCAGCTGATTCCAATCGATGAAACTATAGCAACGTTAAGGAAACAAACCGTTGTCATTGTCCAACGTGAGGGTGATAGATCGAACGGGGAGTATTCTCTTTCTTTCCTGTCATATTTAACGGTCATAAATCTACGTAGATCGCGATAAGAGGCATCGGACAATTCGCTCCCTCCGGTTTATTCACGCTCGCCGTCATACAGACTCTAAGAGCAATCGTCGAAGGACGCGCCGATGGACATCCCTCGGCGCCGATCATGGATATCAAGGATAGTAGCGATGAGGAAGAAGAGAGAACGCATGACATCACTGCGTTCGGTAAATTCGACGAAGCGATCTTGGTGCGTAACGCCGAGGAGATCAAGAGCCCGATGAGCCGCGGGTCTGCGAGTTTCAGGAGGACTAGGAAGAGCATGGCGAGCGACAGCACGAACACCTTGGCGTCCAATTCGCCGCGTGGCAACAAGCATGAATTCAGGAGGTAGGCGCGCGATGAGACTTATGCAAATTGCGACTTATTGCAATTTTCCGCTAATTGACAATAATGCACATCCACGTCGGTTTTGTAGAATTTTCCTGTAACACATTTCTTTGTTGCGTGACTGTTATATTTAATAAGAAATATAAACACAGAATAATATGTTTTAATCTGGCAGATACTCGGACAACAATGTTGGCTTCGAGAAATCAATGGGGATTGGCAGCGATCCTTCGGACAGCGAGGAGAGCGACGATGATGACATACAGGGTAGCAGCGTCGCGAAGCCGATAGACCTATACGATCCTAAGGAATTCGAGAATCTGGAGGCCTCAACGGAAGTCAAGGAATTGTTCCAGAATATAATAAGGCAAGCGTTTAGTATTTTTGTTAAAGTTTTTGCATTTTTTGCCAAGAGCAACAATAATTAAATATAAAAAAGTATTAATAAAATTAATAAAATTAATTAGATATTAGAATTTAAAAATTATTAAATTTTGGAAAACTTTCTCGCAATCAAACCATTGATCTCGATCGTTCACCTATCCAGGTACACGCCACAGAGGATCGAGCTCAACTACAAGCTGATACCGTTCATTCCTGACTACATACCGGCGGTCGGCGACATAGACGCCTTCATAAAGGTACCAAGGCCTGACGGAGTTGAAGATAAGATCGGCCTGACCGTACTAGACGAACCCTGCACCGACCAGTCGGATCCTGCGGTGCTGCATTTGCAGCTGCGCAATCATTCTAGGAGCGCCGGCGCTGCCGCGAGACAGGCAGTTGTCAAGCGGATAGAGGACGCCGAGAGGAACAGCAAAGCAATTGATAAATGGATCGACGATATGAATCAGCTACACAGGAATAAACATTCGCCAGGCGTCCAGCTGAATCGCGCGATGCCGGACATCGACGGGCTGATGCAGCAGTGGCCGCCGCAGGTGGAGGACAAGCTCAATGAGTTGCAGCTGAATTTATCGGAACTCGACTGCGACCTGCCGCAACTGGTCGACGTGGTTTGCAACATCCTGGACATTCCCACGCAAGAGAATACCCGACTGGAGGCCCTCCATACGCTGTTCACGTTGTACCTGGAAATTAGAAACGTCGAGAGCCGAAACTTTAGTTAGCATTAGTTTAATTACGTTGTGTTTAAACTACCAACACAGAATATTGTAAACAATATTACTGCAATATAATTGGAACGTTACAGGTTTACTGTATTCCGTGTTGACTGGATAGTTGTAGTTGTAAGACACGTGTGATTTAAAAAAAAAAGATATTTATTTGTAACTCAATGAATTCCATATTGATATTCATACAATTATATACAGACTTGATGAGATTTGATTGTAAATAGATACAATTGTATTTGAATATTTCAAACATCCAGCCAATCTGGTTTACTATATATTTACGTTTGTAGCCTTATTTCCTCGTATCCTCTCGATTCTTTTCACTAAAGTAAGATTACAAACTGCAATCAAATAATTTATGAATGCAAGATAGCTCGTTAAAGTCTGACTTTCTGGAGCATAACAGATTCAATCTCATAACAGATTCAATTTCTAAATAGATTCAATCTCCGCTTCTTATCATATTTCTCCCCGAGACGCACGCGGCCTCGAGTTACCTTGACCCTTGACAACGCTCTTCCTTTCCTCTTTCTCTTCAGTCCAATCTTAAAACGGACAACGACACGCGTGCGTCATGCTCTACTCTACGCTCGTTTTATCAGTCGGTCGGTCGGTCGCCGTCGTTGNCGTCGCTGCGCTTCCGTAACCGCGTAACTATGAGTCATTGCATAGTCACGTACCCGCCGCCGATTCAGTCGTGCGCGATATACTGCGTACACTCACCTCGTGCGTATACTCGTCACATGCGACACATGCTTCTTGCATACGTCAACATTGCAACATGGTGTGATCCACAGGGCGAACGTCTCTCGGCCCAGAAGATCGTCTTGATCGTCGCTTAATCTCCAAGAGATGTGAACTGAGAACCTAATTCCTAAATCTCGCCGCTCGTAAACAATGAATCCGTCGCCGCAGACCAGTGCTGAGAACAGGGATGACAATGATAGCATCGAGGCTTGCAATTACGAGGACGATAGAGAAAGGCTGATCAAGCCGAGAAACAATTTCGCGTCGTACTCCAACGAGGACCTCGATGCTGTACGATTCCGGGTACGCCGAGTTTTCTGGTTATCGTGCTGTCACATATCACCCTATGACATTCGCAGATAAATAATTATTTTAGTAAAGTGATTCTAGTGCGTCGTTTTTAGAAATAGATATTCATACCTTCACACCTATTGTGTCGACAGAGCATCGCCAATGTTAACACAGCACGCGGTGACCTAGAGGCTATCTCGGATCAGTCCAGAAGACAGTATGTCAGAGATATAACTCCAGGAGCGACTAATTTCTTATCAACCAATTACGAGGTACGTGCTGAGTAATTGACTTTTAATCGGTGCATCGATTGCAACCACCTTTTGACCTTGTTTCAATACATTTATTTATATTTTGGTACTTGTTATACATAGTATCTTATCTCTTCTTAAGATAAAGCAAGATAAATTAATGGCATCTTTTCTTCCAGAGTCTGGATTATGACCCGTGTGAAAATTACCTCCTACAGGACGAAGAAAGGAAGAGAGGATACAAGTTTATTGTTAGAAAGAACTTCGCCAGGTGGTTTATCTTTCTCTTGATTGGAATTTGCACCGCCCTTATAGCGTGCTTTATAGATATATTAATAGAAGAATTATGTAGCCTAAAGTATGGCTCGCTTAAGAAATGTATGTTTTCTAAATATATTATCTATTTGTATAAATAATACATAAAATAATGCATACCTTGTGTCGATAGATGTGGACCAATGTGTGATAGAAGGTTGTCTATGGCTACCATATTTCATGTGGGTAGTATTAAATATAGTACCAGTTTTGATAGGTGCCGTCTTAGTGGCTTATATTGAGCCTGTTGCCGCAGGAAGTGGTATTCCGCAAGTAAAGTGTTATTTGAACGGAGTCAAGATACCGAGAGTCGTACGTATTAAAACTCTGGCTGTGAAAACGATCGGTGTCGTATGTACCGTCGTCGGAGGTCTAGCGGGAGGCAAAGTAAGCAGTTTCTTATCATTCTCTTATTCTCATTTATATCTCAGGATCACTTACGTCTCACGTTTCTTCTTCTAGGAAGGTCCTATGATCCATTCCGGTGCTATCGTAGCCGCGGGGATTTCTCAGGGCAAAAGTACCACTTTTAAGAAGGATTTGAAAATATTCGAATACTTTAGAGAAGATCACGAGAAGCGAGACTTCGTATCCGGCGGCGCCGCGTCTGGTGTGTCGGCAGCTTTCGGAGCACCCATCGGTAAATACTATTAATTAAATATTAATAGATGCACAGAATATTCTCGCCTATTATTTCTTTTAACAGATTTTTTTTTATCAATTCAATGTCGATTTTTTCTTATCACAAATTACGAAATATTGATGCTATATGTAAGAAATATGTCTTGCAAAGTTAAAATAATTTTTTGAAATTTTTAGGCGGAGTCTTGTTCAGTATAGAAGAGGGTACTAGTTTTTTCAACCAAAGTCTCACATGGAGAACATTCTTTGCCAGCATGATCACTACGTTCACTTTGAACGTGATCTTGAGCGCTTATCACGGACATCCTGGAGAGCTTTCGTTTCCTGGCTTGCTGAATCTAGGAAAATTCGATTCGATTCCGTATCAAATCTACGAGATACCTCTGTTCATGCTAATGGGCATATTCGGCGGATTACTCGGTGCTCTTTGGAACCATGTCAATTACAAGATCACCTGCTTTCGTTTACGATTCGTAACGGAAAGGTGGCAGAAAGTGAGCGAGGCTATTCTGGTGGCGATTCTAAGCGCAACAATGGGATTCCTGATGATATACTTTGTCAATGACTGTAAACCGTTAGGCAATGATCCCACAAAGTTTCCGGTTCAAATGTATTGCGAGGAAGGCCAGTACAATGCGGTCGCCTCTCTGTGGTTTCAAACCCCGGAAAGCAGCGTACGATCCTTGTTTCATGATCCTAAAGGTATACGACATGCAGCAAGCAATGATAATATAATCAAAATACAAACGCAATATGAATTATATACTCTACAGGATCTCACGATGATCTGACGCTAGCCATTTTCGTTGTATTGTATTTCTTTCTCGCTGCCGCGACTTTTGGCCTATCGATGTCGAGTGGCCTTTTCATTCCCTCTCTATTGATTGGATCAGCATGGGGTAGATTAATTGGATCGGGTCTCGCGAAGCTGTGCCCAAATTGCGTAAGAATCATGAATTAAAAGTTGACATAACATTCAAAATATCAATTGCCATGTTACGCATGTAATTTCGTATTACAGGAAGTACTAGATCCCGGCAAATATGCTTTATTAGGCGCTGCCGCGCAATTAGGAGGAGTAGTTAGAATGACAATAAGTTTAACTGCAATCTTGATAGAAGCAACTCAAGGAATATACTTTGGCTTGCCTGTTATAATAGTCCTCATAATGGCCAAGTGGATTGGCGATTTCTTTAATGAAGTAAATATCATACTATATACTTATAAATATCATACATGTTTTTTAAATAATATAAAAAAATTTATCTTTTAGGGAATTTACGACATTCACATACAAATGGCAGGGATTCCATTACTTCCGTGGGAGTCGCCTCCACTCTCAAATAATATTTACGCAACCGAGGTAATGAGTCATCCTGTTGTGACATTGAAAAGTGTCGAAAATGTCGGGCATATCGTCGAGCTTTTGAAGTGTGTTACATTCAATGGATTTCCAGTAGTTGATCCACCAAGTAGCGATCAGGTAATAAGCGCATGCGCAGACATTGATTGTTTCAAACAAATAATTTTATACATTTGATTGTATTGTTTTTTCAGACTGAGATAAATTCATATGGCCGACTACGAGGTCTAATATTGCGTTCGCAATTAATAGTACTTTTAAAACACAAGGTATTCAATGAGTACGAGGAATTTTGGGAGAAACCTTTAAGCATAAAAATGTTCAGGAACGAGTACCCTAGGTACCCAACCATCGAGCAAGTCGACATCACCGATGAAGAAAAAACTTATACAATTGACTTGAGACACTTCATGAACCCTTCTCCCTATACAGTACAACATGTTAGTTTTTACATTATTAAGATCTTTTTAATATAAAGAAACATGTTATAAACTTGTTTAATTTTTTCCTTATAGTCTGCTACACTGCCAAGAACATTCAGACTCTTCAGAGCCCTAGGATTACGTCACGTACCAGTAGTAAATGATACTAATGAAGTAAGAGCCCAATATAAATTTTACAATTTACCATGAGAACTATGTAACTTATATATATTTATATATTCTATTTAGGTAATTGGTATTATCACTCGAAAAGATGTCGCCAGATTCAGGATATGGAAGCACCGTGGGAGAATGGGCTTAGACGAACTTTTAATCAGTAACAAGATTTAATTTTGTTTCATAGAACTCTACTCTTCTCAAATTTTATGCGTCTAGAATTCTTCTAGTCTGTGGTAACATTATAATGTATTTTATCATGTAAACATATTAGATATGTAAATATATATACACACATATGCATGTAGCTAATGAGGCTCGAAAACAATTTGGCAGGTAATTTCTATAATTATGCAGTATACATAATTATATTAGGAAAAATATGTAAAGGTCTTTCTATACATATTTATATATGTGTGTGTACATATAAGGCAATTTGTGATATCATATGGCTATTTTAATTCAATAGCTTTAATTCATTAGCTTTAATTCAAAATTTTAATTATTTACAAATAATTCCCAGCCAAGCCATGACCAAAGCTTGAAGAAAAGATATACAGGTAAAATAACTAACAGTAATAGAAAATAGTATTCGTACGATGATATGTACATGTTGAACAGCTTTAGTCGATATTTTATCCCATTGATTGAGTCTCCAAGGAGGGAGATACTATTTATTTAATATACTACAATCTTTATACACACGTCCTGAAACAAAAAACAAAGTATTCTGTTGTACAAGGAAAAATAAATATATTTTTACAATCTAATTTCTATTGAATCCTTGTGCCAATTATAGCATTGTTTTGTCAGAAATTACAGAATGATTCTAAGACTATTAATACTTTAAAAAGTAAATTTATATTAAACAGATAAAATAAATATATATATATCAATATATATATCTTTCTAAATTAAAACCAAAATATTAAAATCAAAAATCTTTTTGGCTTTGATTTATATAAAATATATAAATTCGACAATATACTTCTTGCTTTGATATATAAATTATATTTATAGTCTATATAAATTAATATTATTTTAATTTAATTTGATGTTTATCACTGCATCCATGACACATTCTTGAAAATTTCCCTTAATCTTCTGTAACTCAAGTTACAAAGTTACATATAAACTTTTCATTCAATTTTATTCTTTGGAATATCGATATTTCATGAATCATCCTGCAAAATCCAAAAATTCTCTACATTAATTTAAATACCCGCATACGTCTCATTGTCAGATGCTTACGTTACAATTTTCTAAAAGCAAACATGTATTTGGCATCGCAGATTCACGCAGGTTTCAAGACATCACATCAATGTACCTGCGTGTCTTTCCGTTTTTTTCTTGAAAATGTAAGAGCTCCGACGTCGCGAGAAAAATGCGCAATCATCCTCCAGCGGCGTGCGGGATGACGAAGCCCGTCCGAGAACGCGTTTCGCTCTCCCTCTCTCGATCTTCCCGCTGGTCGGCCGCCGCCGTATCGGCGCGCGCGAGGCGAGATACACACGCACGCGGCCTTTAAGACGCGGGGCTACGTAAGGACGGCGGAGAGACGCCGGGTGGGCGGTCAATAGTTTCGCGGGTCGTACACCTGTCTGTCGCGAGGTTGCGGGCTCTCGTAGGAAGGGGTTATGGTCAATAAACGCAACCACGTCACACGCAGCCTATCGGCGGCGGAGGCGGAGGCGGAGGCGGCGACCCCGCTTGGCCCCTTAAAGTGGCTCCGTCGGTGAAAATCTTACGTGTCGGCCGATACCACCCTTTGTGCGCCTGTTTCGCCGGACAAATCGGGTAAGGGCCGCGCGGATCGGCGTGGGACGTGGTGCGGCGGACGCGGCGCGCCTCGAGGAAGCGGCGGATGGCCGTCGCAGCTCGGCGGCCGGCCGATCTCTCGCCAGGGTGAGTCGACGGCGCGTTTCGCCGGATCGGCCGAAACGCGTCCGCCATTGTTGTCGATCGGCCGTGTGACGGAGGGGCGAGGGGGGGGGGGGGAGGAGAGACATACGCCGCGCGCGCGAGAAGACGACGTTCTTAGCTCTCGGCGGCGCGACGGCGGCGGCGATGCTGCGCGCATGCGCGCCGCCCGCATGACTCTCGGACGCGCCACTCCGACTCCTGCCGACTCCGACGCCGACGCCGACGCGAGAGCGCCGTCGGTTCTTTTCGAACTTTTCTCCCCCCGTTCTCCTGGCGGCGTCGCGCGCGTACGCACTGGCGGGCACTCCGGGCGATGCGGCTTGCCACGACGACGACGACGAGGAGACGCAGCAGACCGAGACAACGGAGGAAAGATTCCCCGGCATGTGCGCGCGGCACTCGCGAACGTAGTAAGTCCCGACATCGCGTGCGTTTTTCTAACGGGAGTTCGGGAGATTCCGCGTCCCCGTTGTCCACGCGACTCGCCGGAAATCGGACCGATGGACGCTGACGGCTTCCGGTGATGACGCGACAGATATCTTACAAATTGTCTGGAGCATTTCTTGGAGCGACGCGATTCGTGCACGACGTTTCGTTAGGAGGTTAGGTTAGGTTCTGTAGGATGAATTTGCCTGGCGGACAATCCGGATAATTGTATTTTATCTTCTTTGTTGCTGGTTTTTTTTCTTTGTAACACGATGTTGTCTATTTCAGATGGCCGATGGACTGTTTCTCGAACTGTGGTATGCATAAAATGAACGGACAACGTGGTTGTTGAAGAAGCGAGAGTTTCGGAGAAATAAGCCAGATATTTACTCTGTTCCACTCACTGTAGATTAGATTCTCATTTAGATGTTGTAACTCGACTCCGTAAAATGACGGAGCGCACGTGGGACAGAATCGACGCCAGTTGTGTTTGTGTGTTAAGCTCCATGCCGAGAAAGGGTCTTGCCTCGAGACAGTGAGGGGAAATGCGAGACTATAGATGTCAGAGACAGGGGAGGAACGTGCTGTTAGACTGTATACGGCTGCGGAGATAATGAAAAACGCCAGAGCCAAGGAAACTGAGGAGCAGGCGGCGTTGAGGAGGATGCAGGAGGCTCAGCGGATGGCCAGGCATCGCGCCAAGAAAAAGCGCTGCCTGGACGAGAATCTCGCGAGGGAGATCTCCAAGATCGCCGAGCTGTCCAAGATGCCCGTTCCCGATTCCACTACGATCGCCCAGATGTCGGAGATGAACATGAACAAAATATCAGCAGAGCTGAAGCAGATGATGGAGAGGGGGAAAGTACCTGAGCATATAGTTCAAATGGCTCAACTGGCGGAGTTTACTAAAATGAATTCTGAGTTGAACAAGATGTCGCAAGACATGAAGAGATACGAGATGGAGAAGATGGCGGAGTACGCCAAGACGACCGAATACATGAAGATGCAGGAGATCGCCAAGATGAACGAGATGGTGAAGCTGTCCGAAATGGCCAAGTATAACGACATCACAAAGATCAACGAAATGGCCAAGATGAACGAGATGATGAAGATCTCGCAGATGGCCAAGATCAACGAGGTGCAGAGGATGAACGAGATAGCGAAGCTGAACGAGATGGTGAAGATGACCGAGATGGCCAAGTACAATAACGACATCACCAAGCTGACTGAGTTCGCGCAGATCAACGAGATGGCGAAGGAGATCGCTAAGATCAACGAAAAGACCAAGTTGAACGAGATGATGAAGGTGGCGAACATGCAGAACGACATCGTCAAGATGGACAGATCCGAGTATCCGGTGAAAATGACCAACGAGATGGTGAAGCTGAACGAGCTGGCCAAGATGAACGAGATAACGATCACGAAGCTCAACGATCCGCCGAAGATGTCGGAGATCCCGCCACTTCCACCGCCGCCCCGTATTCCCGAACCTGTGATCACCGTGCCAAATCCGAGGAATCTGCAGAACGTGCAGACCGTGCAAGTGGCACAGGCCAGCCCGTCCAGCATGATCAACTACCAGAACGTGTCCGGTCAGAACAACTACGGCAAACTGCTCATGATCATCGAGGAGCTCGGCAGGGACATTCGTCTATCGTACGCCGGCAGCCGTAGCGCCGCCGAGAGGCTGAAGAACGGCATCCAACAGGCAAGGGTTGCCGTGCGAGATTGCCTACACGAGACGCAGCACAACGCGCAACAATGATCTGCCGACGCGAGCTAGTTAGCTAGCGATTAGACTACTTATAGCCTTCTGTCGTTTCACGAGATGTTGCTTTGTACGAATTGCTTAAATTCGAACTGTGGTGGTTGACAAGACGCTGGAACGCGCGCGACGGACATACGTAGATCGAGCGTTTTGTTTTCCGGAACGTAGCCTTGACCGCCCTTTTTGTTTCCACTCTACACGTGCGGTCTCATTCACTCGGTCTTCTTCGCTCGGTCCCTGCACGTCGCTCGAGCGGCGGCTGACAATGTCCTACTTTTAAGTTGCAATTTAGTACATAGAAATGGGAGGGAAGGTACCAATTTGTATACACACACCATACTACTTAGAGAATATTAGAGAGTCTTAGTTTATATTTTATAAAAAGGAGAATAGAAAAGGATGGTTACGTACCATGGTTTTTGTTAAGACTCGCATACGCTGCAGACTTTTAGTATACGTTTCGAGTGAGAGTGGGAAACGGAAAAAAAAAGAACGCAAGATAAAAGCTTTTCGAATATGTACCTAATGGAAAGTATAATCCCGTAAATATATCTCGTAATATATCGTTAAATAAATAAAAATTTTGTATACAATGTGGATACTTCGTTTTTTCCACTCATCTCTCCCCTCCTCCAGCTTGACGCCTATAAAGTGTCCAAAATTCGTATAATGAAATGTATAGGTTTTCTTTCTAAATGCGAATTTTTTTTTGTACAAATTGTGTCCGGAAAAGTTTTTCCAGTATCATTTTAGCAATAGACTTTTGTACATGCGTAGATTATCATTTTCCTGTTTAATAAACATTTTTTTTGCTTACCTACAACATAAAATTTTGATTAAAAAAGTAAAAACGAACATGAGCAGCGGATTTCGTTCTCAGAATATATTCTATACACAAAGTCTAAAAGTTTCAAAAAAGTTGAAAATAAATGTTATTACGTATTTATTTGTCGAAACACGAAGTGTGATCCATATTTTGTTTGATCCTATCAGAAAAAGAATTAAATCTAACTTAAATCAATTCAGCAACAGTTCAATTATTGTTTCCCCTTTTATTTGAAATATTTAAATATAGGTAGGTCAATTATAAACTTGAGATATCCTTATTATGTAACAATAAAATATATGTATATTGAAAGAAGGAACAATTAGTTTCAAGATTTTCTATAGAATATAATAAAAATCTCTGCAAATATCTCAGCAGTGCTTTAAGGGGCATTCTACAACAAGTTGCAAATGCCTTGCGCGAGCAACATAATTAACGAATCACATACGTCATATCACAGCGATTGGCGTATGTGATTCACAACTCATTGTAGAATGCTCCTAATAATTACTTAGACCGGTATTGATAGTCGGTTCTTATATTTAAGATCATCTTAAATACAGTCTTGAGATGTTCTAAACAGATTTTCTAAACAGATCTTCTAAACAGATTACAGAGCTATATTAGTATTTTGAGATATTACTTAAGACGGTCTTGACGATGAAATAAGATGGATTATCGGGCAGAATACCGGCTTTAAACAAGCTTGAGATTCTTTTCAGAGGATTCTATATGCTTGTATAATCTAAGAAAAAAGTTCGTGTTTTTAATATGATAATATATGGATATAATACTTATTTTTTTTAAATCTTCAGCAATATACATTGTTGTTATCCATTATATATAATATCTTTTAACACCATACCCAATGATATGCTTCGAATATGTAATACGAAGTAATTTTTATATTGCTCGACAATTAAATGAAGTATTTTTTCAGATTCGCAAATTATTGGTCAATAATGGTTTGGTCAATGATCACTGTTACAGTGCGTCAGATAATTAGAAATTATAATATCCAATATTAACAAATAATTATGGTTTTTGTAACATACTTATTATATTCTTAACTATATATAATATCATTAATTTCATTTCTTCTTAAATAAAACCATTGAGCATAACAAAGATCCATATGCATATTTCACTATTTTACATAATGCTATAAAAATAATAAAAATTGTAGCAAAAATGTATAATTTAGAAACGTTGCTAACAATAATAAAATCATTTGTAATAAAGTTTATATTCCAGAGAAATAACAATAATTAATGTATATATATCAATGTTGCAATATCATTTAGAAAAATTCACTTTAATGATCACAATAAGTAGGTAAACATCAAATTTTAATTCAATTTCAACTGTTAACATGTTGTCTGCCCGTGAGTTTTATGTCTTGATTCAGAGACACAGTTTTGTATCTCTAAATGTCTAAATACACTACGGTGGAATTTTCATCATCATAAAATGATAAAATATCGATTAAATAAAGCTATTCTCATAGATAACATATTGAATTTCGTCCTTTTTACATTACAGTCTCTTTATGTCATTCACAAATTTAATATTATAAAAATCTTATATTAGACGGTATTTATTTTTTAAGCGTTTTATACAATTTTGATGTAGCATCAGTAATAATTAACGAGGTACTGATAAGATCAAACGTCGATTATGGGTAACCACTACCATGGCAGATAACATGTTACTAAAGTTTATAAAATTGTAGAGATTCGCTATAAAAAATATAGCACAAGTTTTTTTATATGGCATCTGTTATAATTAAAGAGTAAGCTAGAGAGGTAATTAGAGTAGTGGCTTTTGCATTAAAAATATACTTTAAATGTGTATATATATATATATATACTTTCAAAAATATCTTTTTTTCGTCAGATCTTTAGATAAAATTTAAAATCACGACTAGCGAAAAATCACGATATTATTGAAGTGATGAAAAAGTCTGCCTTTTTTTTCATTAAGTTAGTTTTGTAAGACTACCGACAAGTTTCCTAAAAAAGAGAGATAAAAATTTTCATCCTCTTTGTCTAAAAAGATACTGAAATCACAATAGTGACTATTATAATTAATAAAAATTATTTATAAAAACAGCTTTTTAATATCAATTTCATTAATCCTGTTTGACATGGACGACAAACTTTTTGCATCGACTTAATAAGTTTTCAAAAACTTGCTACTCGCGAATCTCATAGATTTGATGAATTCTATTTGTCAAACCACGGCGGGACTGCTATGCTGAGTTGTATTGGCAGGCGAAACAGGACTCCCGTGGACTTCCAGATCGAATTCCGAAGTTGTCAAGCAATTTCCCATGACTCGATTCCATCTGTCAGCACATTCGTTGGCAAGCACGTACGTTTTCGCGATTCTTGTCTCTAAATCTGGCTCAGGCCTCTCGCAAGCTCGTAGTGCCTCTTGATGTATAATAATTTCGTTGGTGATGTACGCTTCACGACGTATTTTGTTGTGTAATTTGGGACTCATATCAGGAATGCACCATCGTATGAAGATCTTCACGAGTGCCACAATATTCTGAAAATTATCACGTATATATTGCATTCAGATAATTATCTTCTTAAATTATTAAGTTAAAATAAATAAATCAAGACATAAGATGTAAATATTTTAAAAATTAATATGCACCTGAATAAAAGAAAAAGACGTACCTCAAAAACGACGATAAAAGCTAATCTAGCCGCTAGTACATGCCAGAACATGATGTTGTATTCGTATTTGTTCGGCGAGTCTGGTGGTTCTCTATAATCTGGATAACGGCAAATCTCAATTGGGACTTCATCCGTCATATTTGGTTGAGTTCCACTTTTCAGATCTCTAGTATCAAATTTTGATAAAGAATGATCCAAAAAATCTTCTAATGAATAATTATCAGAAATTGTTATACGATAAACTAATCTTGGTATAAAATTCGAAGTAAAAGCTATGATGAATGCCTGAAAATGGAATTGTGTTATTAAAAAATGATTATTAAACTAAAGGATTATATTTTCAAGAAATAATATTTTTTTCATTTATCTTTGATAAATATCAAGTCGGAATTGATTTTTAAAAGTTGCTCTTGAATTATAAGACTTACATTTGTGATAACGGATAATTTGGAAACGGAATCAAGAATCCGATACCATATGCCTATGTCTCTGACACGTTGTCCCACCGGCCTCCTGTACATGGACAATAATTTTTTCGCGTCCAATCTCATCTCGAAAACATTATTCAGTAGTGCAAAGAATGGCGCTAATGGAAAGGCAGCAACGAATATCGTAATAAATCCGTATTGTAGCACTACAAAAAAAAATTACATTATATATTTTTTGGAAAAAATTTTTAACTTTATATATTTCTAGCATGTATTACTTTAATTATATAATTATTTTTCTTCAATATAATAAACAAAATTTTTCTTTTACTTACCCATTTCTAAATATTCAGGAAAAAGACTTCTAGGTCCCCATTCGACTAATTTATAATCTCTGACCCATTGCAAATATTTTCTAGATGAATATCTTTTATTTGGATCTTCCATCTTCTTTTTTGAGCCAACGTGAACTTTTAAAGTATTCAACCATTTATAAAATAGCGGAAAAAGCATTTCCAAGATGGTGTTCATAGCTTGTTTGCCAATCATAATAATACTCAGTTGGATGCATAACTCCAAGAGACAACCGCCTGGCCCGCACTCTTCTTGCCGAGAGCCCATCAAACGATTATAATTTCCTGGATAACCAGTGAATTTTCCTTTGAAAAACGCTATGTAAAATATGGAGGCGTAATAATTTACAAATTCTAATAAATAAATTTTCAGAGTTAAACTGTCGTCAAATTCAGTCTGAGTACGAAGTAATTCAATCTGAAAACAATAATAAGAATTTTCATTTATTAAGACCAATAAAATATTTTTATAGTCTTTATTTTCATTTATTCAAATTGCATTTTTTGTAGCAAGATTTTAATTAAAACTATCTATTTTTAATACTAATTAATGTATTTTATTATAATTATTATAAGATCTTTTCATAATCTTTAAAATACATGTAAAATTAAAAATTACAAATTTAAAAATTACAAAATTACCTCAGTCAAATATTCTGCCAGCCAAACATAGAGCCAATTAAACAAAATGATGCAACAGAGATTAATACACGCGGCAGTTGTGGTAGTAAATAATATAGCATAACTGGTTACCATTGGGTGTCCAGAAACGCTTAATGCAGTTAAAACCGACATTCTATACAGAACTACTCCAAGTACAGCAGCCATAGCTACAACTATCTGTAATATAAAGTTATAACAAATTTTTATAACAATTTTAATATATATATAATATTGAAAAATATTATAGAAATAATTAAACGTACCAAAAGCATAACAACTGAAAAACTGAGAATCATAGCAGGCAATCTCATCTTCCAGTATGGTACTTTCGGTTCTTCTGCATTTGTAACAATATTAATAGACTTCTTCTTAATATGCGCAAGCCTCGCTAAGTACTGCGGCCTAGGATGTTCTTCTTGAGCATCTAAACCAGTCAAATCCCATCTGTGGGTTATTTCGGCAGAATATTTTTTCCATAGTTCAAGGAACATTGTGGCTATAAAAATAATTATACTATGTTACATAAAAATGTAATTCAAATATAATTAATTTTATGTTCATCAATATTTATTATCAATAATTTTAACATACCCCATAGTGACATAAATATAGAGAAAAACACCGTCGAAGGATTGTCGAACAGGTACGTAATCCTCGAATGTAAACACGTTTCCTTTAGGTTCCAATATCCACAAAAATGATCACACAATGGACACATCGGGATGGTACCATTAACATTACAAATATCTTCACTCGGTTTGTTGTAATACAAAGTAACGCAACTGTACATGAAGCACAGGAGACCGACGATACTAGCAGGAATCAGCATATGCGTGTAAAATCCCAACCAGGCGAAATAAAGCCCGATCTTCACCCCAAAATATTCTTTGATATAATCTAAGGGTTGATAATGAAGGCATTTTCTCAAACTGGCCCATTCGGTGTACAAAAGATATCGCATTGAGTCTGGAGTGTGCAGATTTCCCTGAAATATAAATAGCAGATTTATATATAGCAAGTAAGTCATTTTGGTTTAGATTCTAAAATAATTTTTGAATCGTGATCACAAAAATAAGATAAAGTAACTTACATCATGAAGAGGGTACGTCGCAACGTAGGCATGTTCGGATATCAATCTTTCGACACCAAATGCAAAATCGTCCTCTTTACTATCCGTAAATTTAGTTCTGTCCAATATAAATTGCACAATTCGCGATCGAGTTGCCGACGTGAAAAAATTCGGCGAGTCCAGATCAAATAAATAATCTTTGTCTCTACTATACACCGCTGTAAAGTTCTGTCTCATTGTTGGGAAGATAGTCGTATCGACGTAATATTTGCTTATAATACGGCGAAAAAATGAATTGACTTCCTTGATAATAATGTTGCTGCTTGTTTCAGGCATTTGGCAAACAGGTAATTCTCTCATTGGCAATCGGAGTTTCAATATTTCGGCATATCTGCGCAAAACATCCTTGGGCGCGTGAATCTTTATGAAGTGCAAACCGTTTGGCTCCGCTTGTTCGTATTCCAATTGTAATCCTTCTTTTTCCAAATTGTTTTCAAATATCTGAAAATATCATATAAATTTGACAAAACAGTGACAAAACTGATTGTATATATTTAAATAACATTTAAATAACATAATTTGTACTTACCCTTCTACGTTCGACACTGCGATAAGTCTGTGCTTCTCCATGATACTCGTCCCACACGAGTATAAAATCAACTGAGCGTATTTCATCACGAAAATATAAACTATATCTTGCACCGGAATGAGAAAGCTGAAATATATAAAAATATATTTATATTTACTAAAAAAATCAGTTTAACACAGTTCAATTTACTATTAATCACTTTCCAGTTATACAATTAAATTCATTAGTATTTTTTTAAGCTTAGAATTATTTCTAAAATTAATTCTTTTAAAGATTATTATGGTCAATCAATTATCATGTTATATATTAATAATTAAATATACATTAAATAATAATAGATATAATAAAAATAATAAAAGAAATACAATGCCATACTTTTAACATTTTATATATAAATCATAGAATATATGAAAAAATTGATTCTTACCAATCTTGTGTCTTGTACATTGTTTCTCAGATCTGTGTAACTTCCATTTATAACTGTATCATTTGTATCATTATTTACAGTGGACGAATCATCTGTATGTGTAGGGTAGAGATTATCCAGGGAGACAGCGCTGCGCATGCTGTTCACACTCATAGTGTCTTCGTACAAAGTGTTGCGAACACTTTGATACAATGTCTGTTGCGAGCCTTGATTCAAGCTGTTCTGCACTGACTGATACAGACTGGATCCAGGACCACTGCTTTCACGTCGTTGCGCGCATGTAAGAGAAACTTCTTCTTCATCCTCTTCCATCGCTTAGTAAACCCCTTGATTGTCAAGCTTTACTATTTGCAAACCAAATAAGCGTGTGCATCATGCAAACCCAAGGGGAAAAAAATCAGGAGCGCTGCGATCAAGAAGCATACCAAAAAAAAAAAAACATTCCCATCATTATCTTCTTGTACAATAAATATAATAAATATAATATCTTAGCAATATGATTTGAACAGCGAAATAAAAATCTGTAGTGGAAAGACCTCCCACATTTCTGCAGCTTATTTGCAATGCATGAGTTCCATTCTTTAAACATAGACATTTAATACTGTAATATTGTGTACATACATATTTACATATGTGAATATGTATATGGAAATAAAATCAATCATAAATTATAATATCTGCAGTTTTCACTTGCTAAAGCTAACCATACGTAACATGCCTCCAAGATTAAGCGGAAAAATGCGCCGAAAAATTATAATCGCGAGGATCTATTGCGAGTTCACTTTCAAGCCTATTGTTCTTGGCTTGTTTTTTTTCCGGTAATATCACCGCAGAAAGCGTGCTCTTACCTAATCCAGTCCTCAGGTCCATTTACTGAGACCGATCGCCACGTTTAACTTTGGAAGACTATGTTTTGATCGAACTGCTCTTGCTGCATCGTTGTAAAAAAAAAAAAACACAAAATAAGAATTTTAGTTACTTCTAGCTACATGATTCAAACTTTGAAACAATGAAGTACTTGCGATGTCACATTGTCACGTACCGAATGATAAGACTACAATTACATACGCACGTCACGTCGTCTCCATTTAGAAATCCCAGGACCGGCGATGCAGGCGCAGTAGCGTGCACACACACGTGATGTCCATGGCCATTATAAGTCATGACTAATTCGGACTTTCATGTCTATTCATCCTACAATTGGATTTACCTCCACGGTCAGGAAAATTATATGACTGTTTCAGTTCTTGTAATACAAAAAAATTATTAAAAATAAAATTATATCAATATTAATATTATAATTAAGGAAAACATTTTATCGTAATTTTTACGAAAAAGTATCCAGCAGAGATCCTTCATTTCTTACAAGTCTAAAATTATTCGACTTTAGATTTATTTTTAGATTTCATTTTCGTACGTTTAAAACCGAAACAGTATATTTCAATTTATTCATATTTTTGTACGAATAAAACGTAAATCGTTCTCTTCTGTATTAAAATAAAGTATAAAATGACACTTGATGAACTTGATTATCTCCGCGACTGATTAATTAGCAACTTATAATTGCGCGTTCTATAATCATATCTAGAAAAAATATATATACACACATCGGAAGTGAATTTCCGCAGATTACACGTTATCGTGGGAAATGTTCCATTTAATCTAGTTCTTTAGCGCGTTTTATTGCAATGTTATTTTGTAAATTAAAAATTTATAAAATATATTTATAATATATAAAATCGGTCAATACAAAGCATCGGATTTATTGTTAATATTTTTCAATAACAAATTCTAATTGGAGTAAACCATAAAAATGTTTTGTATTATTCGTAAACATACTATATACACATATAATTGTAGCTTTGTGCAAGAAACACGTCCTATATACGTCAATGTATTCATTACCCTATATATTTTTATAATGTATTTCGTAAAATACTTATTATTGAGATATGTGGATTACACGAACAGATCTATCTTAATTGATACAGTGTTTTTATATATACATATTATGTACAGAAAAAAATAACATTATCGAATTAATATGTAAATATATTAAGTAGTTTTTGTATAAATCTCCATTTTACTATCTAAATGTATACAAAGTAAGTAAAATCAATTTGTCTGAATATTTTAAGAGAAAAAATTCAAATTTTTTAAAGCGAAAAATTAACATTCTGTAATCATACTTCCTGCATAACTAACGCATTGAGCTCTTCCTCTCCTGGACATAGTATTGCATCGATGTTATAAAAAGCAGCGTGAAGCGTTATCATAAACCAAGAAACCCCTGAAAAAGAAGAGTTACAATTATTTTCAATGTCATAAAATTATATTTCAAAGAGATACTCTTTTACTTACCAAGTACCCAAAAGACCGCAGCGTGTGCACCAACTAAAAAAAATACAGGTACTGAACAAATTCCCACTAAAGAATACACTTGCGCCAGGGTTAATCTATGATTTAGTATCATCAATTCCTGTCTTGAATGTCGCTGAGATAGCTTGTAACATATCCCGAGATAGGTGACAACTGTCAGAAGCAAGAGAGGTGAAGTGATTCTAAAAAAAGAAAGAAAATTACAAATTTAATTATATAGTCGTATCAAAATCATATTGAAATAATTAATAAAATTATATTTATGTGCATCTTATAATGACTAAACCAGCAGATTAATAAAACATGAAATTTTTCTTACAAGCAATATATCACTAATCCAATAAACACAAACAGGTAATTGCTTTGAAAGTATTCAATATTCTTCACAATCCGTTTGCCTAATCTGCTTATATTAGGCGGCGGTCTAATGTTGTTTGTATTAAGGAACACCGACCATGGCCGAACATTCGCTTTTCTGTGCTCGATCCAGTCGTGAGCCTGAGGATAGCCAATCTGTCCAAGCGGTAGTTGAGGTAGTTGCAGAAATTCAAATCTACAGAATAGCAAATAGGCAAAAAAATCAATTAATACAATAGATAAATCAGATAAGGGATTCTCTACGTCCTAACTCTCTACATTTCTAGTTTGTGCTTTTGATTGCTCATTTAACAAATCAAAATTGCTTGTGCAAAACATTGCTCAAATTATCCATGTTGATTAATACTCGTAATAAACTCGTAATAATTCAATCGTGTTTTCTCTGACGAGTTGCTACGTCAACAGACAGTGTGGCGTTTGCTTACAGGTTAAGTTAGGTAAATCCCAAGACAGATCTAAAGAGAAATTGCACATTCATTACCCATTTGTAGATTTAGTCTTTTCTGGCGGGCTCTGCATCTCTCCCATCGGAACCTCCACGTGTGCCATGATTTCCTAAAGCAAGCGATTTTCTCGTTCACTCCAAAAGTACTCTCTGTTGCTGAAGATCCGCCCCTCCTACTTCTTTATTCCAGCTTGGATCTTCTCGATTTGAGTTTATTTCTTACGCTTACGTGTTCTTTGCTCTCTTTTTAAAAGGCGTGTGGATACACACACACATACACGCACACGTGTATCTCCTTTTAAAAGTAACAGAAAATAAAAAGGGAGGCTGTAGAACGAATGGATTTGTGATTTAGACAACGTTTATACTGGGTGGTTCTCAATTATCCATGCGAAATATAGCATATCCGAAGCCTACGATCTTCGTGTCAGCATTCAGAATAGGATTCTATTTATAATTTTATGCGCTGCATAATATGATTCCTTCTTTAGAATATAATTTTAATAAAATGTTTGATTTTAATTTAGAAAGAANGAAAATAGCCAAATAATGCACGCACGATCCTTTGACACGCTTATCTTATATTTTTTTGTTTTGCATCTCCCATCTTATTTTCATTTCCTTTCACATCAAATCTTCATTTGTCCAAATATTTTCACTTTAGCTTTTTTTTCATCCTTATTATTTCCTGCGTCTGCAATTTCTGAAACAGAATGTAAAAAATGCGTTTTAAAAGGTAAATTTTAAAAGGTCTTTTTTACGTTTAACTGTTTAAAAGCTTTGCTCATGCTTCTATCACTCTTTTTTTATGTTTGACTTATATTCTTTTCTAATCTTTTCTTCTTTAACTTTGCAATCTTTTTTTCGTTAATGTTGTTAAGATTAGGAATGACTGTCTAATTGTAAGATAAACTTGAAGCAACTAGATTTCTCGACGAAAAATATGGAAATCCTGTCGACACGTTGAATTTACGATACATGTTGAATTTAATGTCAACTTGTCCTTGATAAAATACTGGATAAAAGCAGGTAAAAAATTTTTTTATAAGTTATTTTCTTGTTATTTCCTGAAAAAATACAGTTGTTGGATATTTCGTTGCTTTTTACACCATTATATATTTTATATGTAATATAAATAAATAGCCTTTATAATATACTTATAGTAGAATAGCGTGTCGAGTTCGGTAAAAAGCTTTCACCAGACCTTCTCTGATTTACAGCCAGAAATTAAATAAGACGTGATTATGAATTCAATAAAAGAAATAAGTAAAACCTGTTGACTTAAATTATCACCGGTCGTTCTTGGTTTTTCGATCTTTTTCAGTACCGTAGCGACATTTTCTTTTTAACTACTTTTCTATTTTTCCTCAAAATCATCATCACGTTCATTCTTTATTCTCTCTATAATAATGTTTCGGTATTCGTAAAATGTCAAGGAGGAACACAATGGTTTTATAAAATACAAATCAAACTGACTTGTTTAAAGTGGATATCTGGCTTTGCTTTATAACTTATACATTTTCAAATATAGCTGTTTTTCTCGCAACAAATTTTAGAAGTGACATCACTATAACGTCATAAAATATGGAAATATAAATAACAATCAGAAGAATACAAAGATAAATTCGTATTACATTAAAAATGATTTAAAATAATATGAGAGATAACATAATAGTTAAAGTTTGAATAATTTTACGTTAAAAAACCATAAGAAAATAATAAAATGGATGTGTAAAAATAATTTGAAATCAAAGAAGAATTTTCTTTTCTACAACAGTGTCGAATATATAATTCATTCATTTTTTTTTAATGGAGAACAATATGGTCAATATCGTCGGTTTGGGATTACTCGCACGATAACTCCTTTGACCACTATACTCTCTATCTTTTATATTCAATAAATTAATAAATATAATTACATCTGAATAAGAGTCGTAATTCATCAACAAAGGGAAGGCGGAGTGAAAAGGCGGAGAACAAAAGAGAAGAGATATCGGCATAAGGGCTCCACTATCGCGCAAGCCGTCCCTGTTTTCGATGCCTCTTTCCACGTTAGCTAGCCACAGGTTGCAGCTGCTCGACGAAAATTCCTTTACCGTAAAACTTATGTCGCAAGGACACGCTTCTTTGTTCCATAAAAGAAGACGAAAACTTTCGCGACAAGTCGCAGACATTGTAGATGCACGCTGGGATACATACCGTAGAAAGTCATGTCCTTTCGCGTTGATTAACGACTAGTAAATCGAGCTCGACGACGAAATTGTCGACGCGATCCGTCCTTAAAATCTTCGGGGCCTACGGTCCCGAAACGAAGCGGGCCCAAAGAGATGAAATAGTCGGCGGCAGATGTCCGGCCGGGCCGAACAGCTGCTGCAGTATCGCACAGTATAGATATCGCTCGCGATACTGGGGCCGATAATTGCTACCTCGCGATCCTGTTGCTCCTACACTGTGCTGTGACGATCATTTAAGAATTGAGAATTAACGACACGTGCACTAATGAACCATGAGCTCACTGAGCGATGAGCGATTTATATGCCAACAATTATTCGAATCCAATGCTTATTTCTATTATTGCAGATTAACTTTAAATTCGGTTTAATTTACGTTTCAACTTTTTCGAATTTTTAAAAGAAATCTAATTCTCTCGATGTAGAGCAAAGGATTTTTTTTTAAATTAAAACGTTGGAACATTCTTGGATATTTCAGATACACGAGATTTAAATGATCCTGAGACTGACGTTCATTTTTATCAATATAAATTGACTTTAATCTTGATTTAACTTTTCAGTAAACACAAAGTAACAGTAATGTACATTAATTTTATTTTATAATTTTATTTTTTATTATTTTTTACTTTTTTTTCTAGTACTAAGAATTAAGATGAAAACGTAAGTTTATGTAAGTCTGAAATATCAGAGAATATTTCAACGTCTTCTTATCTTTAAAAAGAACCTTTGCCCTAGAGGGGATTAGATTTGATCCAGCGTGTTGCGGTAGTTTGATTCTTCAAGCACTTAAATTTGTATAATGCGATTAATAATTATATCTTTGGAATTATCGTAAAGTCTTTCAAGTAATAAGAATTTTTTAACATATATTGGATTAGCTGATCAGATTGAGAAAACAATTGTTCTTCGCTCATTTGTAAGTTTGAATTAACGTTGAAAAGGGTTAATAAGTAAATAATATTTAACAGATATGCATACAGATTAAATAAATATTAATGTTTCGAGCGAAATTGTAGACCTGATAATAATTTTTTTCGAAAAGAAAATTAAATATAAAATAAAATTGTATAATATTGTATATTACGTAATATTATAATTATAATATATATCTACTATATATTATTTAATATTCTGTGAAATTTTATACTTGTATTCTTACCCTCTTCTCTTCCTTAATTTTATACTTATATATTTCATACTTGATATTCTTCTGAATGCCGATCATTGTTCTTTCTTTAAGCGCAGTCACGAACTTTTCATATTTGCGCACTCTTTAGTGCGCACTCCTTTCAAACGGTATTCTAGAAGCGATCCTCCCTTCTATTTTTCTACAGCCTGCGATAACGTCGCATACATTACCTAAAGTACCATATTCTATTACATGTACATAAAGAAAATATCCGGGGCGTGTAAATTGCGTATCAGGGCATCGCCCGAGTGACGTCCTCTAACGCGAGCGGACGGGCAATTTGAATTTTGAAAAGGAATCCTGAAACGCCATTTCTCACCTCGTCTGGGACTCGCGGGACAGACTCACGGGACGGAGTCGCGCGGCGCTTCGAGATTTCCGAGGAAACGAAACGACGGGAGCGAGGGAGCAGCTCTTCCTTCGTCATTTCTCGCCGGGGTGAGACGTCCGCAGGATCGAAAATTGTGCTTCGGGATTCTCGGGCGAATCGACGAGCGACCAACCCCCGGGCCCACGGCCGGTAGTGGAAGCACACGGATGGCGGCAGCCAATCGGCTTGCGCGTTACATCGGCTTTAGGCGGCGCGCCGCCTGGCGCGTCGCTTCGCCAAGCTGACCAGGCTGAACGCGAACGCCGAGGCGTGTGGTACTACTCTCGCTGATGCGCAGTAGCTAGTAAACGAGTCGACGTAGTTGACGAGTTCTCTGTCTTTCGTGGGTTTGTAGGCGTAGCCGACGTTCCTTGTCGTCCGGGTGTGCCCTTTCTCTGTGTCGTCATACACAGCCGGTGAAGCATAATATCGCGAGCGTCGCGGCGCGCACGCCGCCGCACGTGACGGTGGTCTCCTGTAAGTGAGACGCCCGCCGCGAAACATGGAGGTCGCGCGGAAGGTGCACTACGACGCGTGCGACATGCAGAACGGCGAGCTCATCTGGAGCTGCGCCGTCGGCGACGGTGGCAGCGGTGTTAGCGGTGGCAGCGGTGGCAATTGTAATGGCCGCATCAGCCCGGATCTCGACTGCACGATCCTCGACTCGTCGCCGCAGCTGCAGCCACGCAAGCTGTTTGACGCGGCGGACTGTGACGACGACGACGAGCCGGTCAACAACAATAAGAGGATTCTGCCCTTCGTGGCAGGTAAGTATCCGGAGCCTTTTTAACTGCTTGTGTGTCTCGACGAAGGCCGCTTTTGCGGCCTGGCTCAAAATGGCCAGATCAAAATGATTCTTGCGCGTGATTGGCCAAATCACAAGGAAAATTTAAATTTAACCAATCACGCGCACGGATCATTTTGACGTCGCGAAAGCAGCTATGCTGCAGATACGAAAGACTGGAATGTTGGAAGGATTCCTACGGTTTTTGGTGTGACCCGAGTTTTTTTTTGTACTTTTCATCCATTGCTTTTGTCCCAGTGTTTAATTATGTACCTGCTTCATTTTGAATGCGAAAGGTCTAAGATGGGGGGGGGGGGGCAGCTTTACAGAAGAGATCCTTTCTCTCGGAGCTACGTCATCAGCGTCCCTGCCCCCCGGTGCGCGGGGTCGAAAGTGACCACGTGTTTTCATTTACGAATCGAATCTATTTAGAAACGTTTCCCACGCGAGAAACGGTTCGCAAAGCGATTTATAGAATTCTCAATTTTTGATCCGGCTCGTCCGTGCTAATTAAAGAACAAATAATGACAATTTTTTGCAAGGTGGCATAAAAAAGTCACTTTTACCGTAGAAATTGCGATTTAGTCATGGGCACCGGCGTGCTAAATATTTTAAAATTCGATTTTCTGTATATCTATTCTATATAATAGTTCATAGCTTTTTTACAACAGATTGATATTGACAATGATAATGAAAACTATTGTTTCTTTAGTAATTTTTCTGATAGAATCGATTGCTGCTGTTAGATTTCAAAAGAATTAATGTCGCAATAATTTGTTTAAACAATTATTGTTTAAACAAATTGTAAAAACAATTTTTGTATATTAATTGACATAGTTTGAGGCCATGTCCTATTTCCAATAGTTAATTTTGCACTGCTATTACTGGTTTAAGCATGGGCATTAATGGGTTAAAGTTGAATATGTTAAAATTGAAGGATTTCCCCGCTACCAGAGCGAATTTTATTTTCGGATTCTACGGATCAAAATAGATAGGAAAATGTTAAATTTATTCGATCTCTCGACGATTGCCAAACTCCCGTTTTTATTCTGTTAGATTCTGTATTTTCTCTTGTGTTCCTTTTTATTATTCTTCTATATTTCTTGTTATTTTTCTTCTGCATTTTTTCTTCTCGTTAATATTTCAAGCACTTGTTCAACATTGTATTAGCGCATGGTGCGAAATGATTGATATTGATACATTTAGACAATTCTTTTGCATCGTGCAAAATACCTCTTATGTTGTGTTTGCTAATCTCTAAAGTTACGATCGTGAATTATGCGACATTTTGATTACGATCGTTTTTCAAATTGAAATTATAACATCAGTGATTCTAAAGTCTCTATGTACTGATGACGTTACAAGTACATGTAACTAATTGTTACATGCAGCTTTGCTTTCACTCTACTGGCAAAAACATGTGTATTAATTTTTATGTATTATTTCAATTTATGATTTGTCAAACAATCTCTTTGATCTGAAAAAAGAGATGTAATTTAAGAATATAACATAATGAAAAGCTAATTAATTTCGATTGATATTTCAATTACCTTTAATTAAATTAATGCTTGCGAAGGTTCTTTTTTAATTGCAAGACGTCTGCTGACTGCAAGTTTTCTATACCAAATAAATGTTTTGTTGCAGGTACTCCAGCAATCAAAGCTCCTGTCAGTCGCGATAATGCATCTCACAAGAATTCGATGGGTTGTAGTCCACCCTACAAGCGTGTTAGGGCATTACGTCTGTTTGATTCGCCTAACACCCCGAAAACTTTGATAGAGAAGAGTGCGTTACAAACTCCGTTACCGTCAAGATGTTCTAAACTTTTCAATCTAGAAAAGTCTAGATTTAAGATAAGCCCCAATTACCAGAATAAGTTGGAAAAGCCGACCGCAAATGTGAATCCATTCACACCCACTGGCATGTTAATAACAGCAAGAAAAAGAAGCAGGTCCAAACGTAGTCTCAATGGGTATGTACTCAAATCGTATATTTTATAACTCATTTATTTTCTATATAATCTATTTATGTGACACTAATCATGATGCTCAAGGATAAAATATTTTTCTTTACTATTTACAAATTAAGAAAACGATATTTTTTCCATATTTGTCATTTTATGTCTGCGAACATTAAATTAAAAATTAAAAATAGTTTCTTAACTACGTTATCTTCTTTTACAGTAGTTCGCCGGACATGCAAATACCAAAGTTTGATCTCGCCGATGCTGAAGATTCCGACAATGAGTACGAGCACGCAACGAAACGCGTAGCATTGCAGGATTCGAATATACTACGTTATCATAAAGAGTTCCATGAGCTCAGTTTGATCGGAACTGGCGAGTTCGGTTCCGTGTACATGTGCGTCAATCGGTTGGACGGATGTACGTACGCTATCAAGAAGAGTATCAAACCCGTGACGGGCAGCACCAACGAGAAGAACGCGCTGAACGAGGTGTACGCGCATGCTGTGCTTGGCAAACATCAGCACGTGGTCCGCTACTATTCTGCTTGGGCGGAGGACAACCACATGATTATCCAGAACGAATATTGCAACGCTGGCAGTCTCGCGGACAGGATCCTCTTAATGCAGGCCAAGAACCAGTATTTCAGCCAAGCTCAGATGCAGAAACTGTTGTTGCATGTGGCTGAAGGACTGAGGTATATACACAGCATGCAGCTTGTGCACATGGACATCAAACCTGGCAACATTTTCATCACCAGGGAAAATAGATTGAACAATATCAATTATGACTCCAATGACGACGGTTTTGACGAGAGAGAGGAAGAGGAGACTATCGACGGCGAGATCATATACAAGATTGGCGATCTCGGCCATGTCACTTCCATTAGCAATCCGCAGGTGGAGGAGGGCGATTGCAGATATCTTCCAACGGAGATTCTACAAGAGGATTTTACTCATCTACCGAAAGCCGACATCTTTGCTTTGGGGCTGACCATTTACGAGGCAGGAGGCGGTGGGCCTCTGCCGAAAAACGGACCCGCCTGGCACGACATTAGACAGGGAAACTTACCAGACTTGCCACAATGCAGTCGCGATCTGAACGACTTGTTGAAGCTGATGATTCATCCCAATCCGGAAATGAGGCCGTCGGCGGTATCTCTGATACAGCACCGAGTCTTATGTCCGATTGGGAAGAAAACCAAAGCGCAATTGAGAAGAGAATTGAATGCTGAGAAACTCAAGAATGAGATCTTGTCCAAACGACTTCATGACGCGGCGATGTACCTCAAGGCTGTTGCACCGAATATTGCCGTCGAGAGTGGTAATTGCGATCGACAATTGCGACCGATAGCCAGTAGATCGTCATCCCGTATTATAGGCAAAAAAGTTAATCGTAGTAATAGCACTACGAACTTTTGAATTTGCTTTTTCGTTGAATTTTTGACACCGGTAAAGTTTCGGAAGGTGGAACTTGAGGGAGCGATCGATTTCCTGAAGTCACCTTAACATGTGATACCGTATCTAGTTTTTTTTAAATATGATTACTGCAGTAAAATAAGACGTTTACATACCGGAATGCCGAGTGAAATTACATACGATTGTAAATGAACATTCCTTCCTATGATGATTGTCTTTTGTAATACAATTGACGTTTAGCGCTGAGGGAATATAGTTTCCTTTAATTTAACACTCGGATGTAATTTACACTCGAATATGACAAGATAATATAATATTAGTAAAGTCAATTTGGTATAAATTTTTTCTAAATTATGAAATGAAACTGCATTATAGCAGACTAATTTTATGCAGTAAGAAAGTTTTTGAGGCCATGTAATATCCTTTTCTGTTACAACATTGAATTTCTATCGATTATCTTTTTTTTTTATATATACTGGGCTCTAAAACTTTTCTTATTCTGATACAAAGTTCTTTCATTGAAGCAATTTTATTCTATCTCGGTATGCAGTGCATCCAGAGTATAATAGTAAAAATCGCATATAAACAATTGAAATAATTATTTGCGTCTTTTACAATTTTTGCACGTTCAATATTTATATGTTATTAAATCTAAAAGTTATTTCATTTTTCAAAAATTCAAGGTTTATAATTATTTCTTAACGTTTAAACGTTTTTTTCTTTTATTTTATAAACAACGAATTTTCTTTTTTGTAAAAATGACAATGCACGACTGAACGAGTATGTTCTAATTATTATTATTTTTTTCATTTCATTCAAATTATTAATTTCATTATAATAACAATGAAATTTCTATTCTTATATTCTCTTAACCTGCTTTTTTTGCCGATTGTAACGCTTTCTTTACAATCTCAACAACAATGCACGGATTGGATCATTTTGTACCTCTTAAAAAAAAATTCCCCTGTACAAAAATAATAAGTCCGTACATACACTTATCTATCTTATTGTCTTTTTACTTCAGTCAGTATTTTGCCAAAAAATAGAAACAACATTTATGCCTTTAAAATATAACTTAGGCTTTAGCTATAGCGCGAAATCTCAGGTTGACGAATATATTTTTCTACTGTAATATAACGTTTTATACAATGTGCCGTTTATTACTTAGCTGATCACCAAGTGCCTTTTATTATCATAAAGTTAAAAATTTTACATTACGATATTATGCAGACTACTTATTGCATAAATTTTATAATGTAGAGAAAAAAATTTCTTTATATTAATGATTTGACTCGTTTTTTGTTTCATTAGAGATTAGCTAAGTATTAAAACTATGTAATTTAGACAATACTATTTAGACAACCATTACCGCTGTGCCTTGCGGCTTATGCCATAATATAAAAAAAAACTAACGTTCCTTGTTATTTGTAACGCATGTTTCCATTAAGTACTTTTATGCAAAATGATTTTAGCAAATGATTTTGCTCATATTTAATTCTGAAATAAGTACTATTCAACCATATCAAATTAAACAGATTAACAATCGGTTTATAAAATTACAAATACAACATTCGATTTTATATAAATGAAATTTAAGAAATAGGTTTTTAATATCTTTTCGAAAGATGTTAATTTTTATAATAGCATTTATTTAATAATATCGGACAAATTAAAGAAAATTAATACACGTGTTATACATCGAAGATTATTTTTAATATGAATANTATATATATATAAATATATAAAAATTTATTTTTTCGACGATTAAAGATATTGCTAGGCTCGATTGTTTTAATTAAATATCCTGTGCTGTTTTCTTTTATAAACTTGCTTCTTTGTTTAGAAAGATGAGATCAAGCATACGACAGACATGCAATATAAAATCTATTATACAAAATTATTTTTATTTACAGTTAGAATAATTTTTTAAAATTAGACATATCAGTGTCTAAATTTTTTAAACGATTACAGTTCGAAATTATGAACTTTTTTTCTATATGTAGAATCATATTTATTATCTTATATATTTTTTGAAATTTGTATTAATTTGCATTTGTTATGGAAATAATCTTTGATAGATATATGTAAACATTTCTTTAATTTGTCTATTACAAAAATTATTAAATAAATGCTACAATATTTAGATAAATTTAGATAAACTACAACAAAATTTAGAAGATAATAAAATTAAAAAATTTGTTTCTTCAATTTTAAATTGAACCTCTATTTGAAAGTGTCACAAATTGAGTTTTGCTCGGAATAAAAATATAATATGAGCACTTGTCAACATACAGATGACAGTTTCCAATCATGAATGACAAATTGATAGTTCCTACGTTTTTCATATACTGCTAACTTTGTCTTTGCATATTGAACTTTTATTTCCATAGCGAGATCAATTGTTAATAATAGACATTCATGCTGCTCAGGTGATATGTTAGCATTTACTTTACACAGGATTTTATTATTTCCCAAAGATTGATGTTCTCGTTAATGTATACGTTGACTTCCGTAGTTGTTTCTTTGAAGCCAACTTTGTCAAGTTGTAAAGCATGCTGATATAACTCGAATCTTTGATATCAATAACTTGTGAAAAGCGACTTGAACGATTGTTTTCGTCTTTTTCGAGCGATTACACTGTCACTAAAATAAAATAGCGTGTTTTTAAGAATAGTATCTTAAAAAAAAATCGTATCGTTAAGAATACGCAATTGCTATTGTTAAACTTAGTACAAAATTTTCAATTTAAATTGTACGATTATATTCATAAGATAGTAACATCAAATTTTTTTATGCATTATCCTCTTATATATCTTTTGCATGAGTCGTTTGTATAATGAATGTTCAATATATTTCAATGCTGTTATACTACAATAGAAATTAACAATATAGTAACGCAAAATATACGATCAATCGATTAATTTATAAATGAATTTATTCATTTATATATTATATATTTATATGATGAATTAACCCGATTCCTGAAAAGGGGGGTAAATCTGACCCCGGCCAAAATTTCAACTGTTAACTATTTTGAAACCAAGAGGATTCAAAATAACTAACAGTTGAAATTTTGGATCAGATTCACCCCCCTTTTCAGGAATCGGATTAATTCATCAATAGGTGATTCCAAATATAAGCAAAATGGAAAATTGTTTAAAATATATTTTGTGTCTCTTATATTGAGATCTATAATCGTTTTATATAATAGTATGACACATTGTAATATACCTTTATTATACAAAAGAATTATTTTTTTTTACAAACCGTGTTACGCTCGAGAAAGATTAAAAAGAGTCGATCAGTCACATATTACGAGTTTTATAAGATTTTTTCCGTCGATTTTAACGAGTACAGCATGCCAGTCAATATCCGTTTCATATAATATATCGCTAATTATACTTAATGAAAGAAGAAGAAAATAGATCCGACATATCTCTGGACTAGTTTGTTGTACAAATCGTTTCCTTTTTTTTCTTTTTGACACAGAGCCGAAAATTTTACGCTCATTTATCAAATGTGATACATGCGAAAGAAAAGAAATAATTTTTGTATACATATTCGCATAATGTGCCTAGTTTTAAGACAATACTGTATTTATGTATGAAAATAATTCTGAAAATGTCGTATGTAGAAAAACATATGCATGAATGTCTTTCTAAACCAAGAAAGGAAAGTGAAGTTGCAAGATGCATCAGCAGCAGAATGAACTTGTTTACGTTTAAAGGTATGAACCTTTAAACGTAAACAAGTTCATATTCTGCTTAAGTTTAAATTGTTTCATTATTAATATTGTATAATTACTATTATTAATATTATTATAAATGATAATTAATTGATTGTTACGCTTTCCATTCTTACAATCGCCATCATGTAATTACAAAGAACGTTACTTTGCGCAAGTATAGTTCGGAATAGTTTCAGCGAGCACTGATAGACATGGTGCTACTTGCGTGTACAGATTAACGGACTTGTGTGGCTCATAGGAGGCTCTTCCGTGTAAAAATCGATAATTAGAGCGTGTGTCATCTAATTTCACAACGAGCGTAATGCATCACGTGTACTGTGATTCGATTGGAAAAAGGGTTGTTAATGTTATATGGTTTGCATTTCTCCTTCATCATTGAATTTACTCCTACTGTCATTTTGTAAGATAGCACTTCAAAAATCAATAAAGGGAGAGAAAAAAATATCACGAGTTAATGATTTACGATTCTGATTACTGATTCACTCTGATGAGATGTGAATTTATCCCAGACGAGAATAATTCCATTCAAGAATATTTCCATTTGAAATTCTCTCGCATAATGTTTTTATAACGTGTTTCCAGAGAGAATTTCCATTTGAAATTCTCTCGCATAATGTTTTTGTAACGTGTTTTTATAAAGTCGTTCCAGAAAGAGATCTTTTCTATTACTATGACATAAATTACCACTATTCTACGAATTGACTTTGAATTCTTGTATATATTAGACTTTTGCTTTTATACAATTGGAAGCATCTTTCCATTTAAAATGTCTTGTCTTATGAAAGTGATCATAAATCTAATCCGGAATTTTTGTCCGAAGCGACAGCATTAAATTATCCAGCATTTCCAATTGAGAAAGATCTAGAAGAAAACTTTTTTTAAATATATTATCTGTAAAATAGTTTAAATTTGTTTTTGTTAAGTACATTTCGATAAAATCTAACATGATATTTATATACCTGATGTCAACGACAATTAATTGAAAGAGATACTTGAATAAGGTTGCTTTTAAATCAATTATGAAGAATGCTTTTAAAGTGTCTGTTGAGAAATAAATACAATGAAAAAACCGAAAGTGAGTTATTCTATAATTACAATTGCGCCAATTAACAGATGCCACTTACGAAATATCATTTGAAATCAGCTACACTGCTTTTCGGGCCAATCGGTGATTTTTGTTGTTCTTTCTGTTTTGGAAAAATCCGTGAGTTGACATTCTCCTAAATAATTACTTATCAAGTGTTGAGCGGTCATTTTTCACAATAATTGTTAAATTCGTATTGTAAATT
>JAJVSH010000093.1:471274-531103 GCA_021460005.1 Tetramorium alpestre
AACACGAAAGATATATGTATATTGTCAATTTTATATAATCATATTTCTCATTAATAAGCAAAATAATACAGTCATGTTAATAGATGCATTCATATAATTTTTCATATCAAAATATTCTCTTATTATCTATATGTCAAAGTTTAATTTAATGATAATTATATTATTAAGTAAAAATTATTTTTCAACTACTTGACTTGCTCCGATTTCAGTGTAATTTTGTCAATTCGGATTCGCAAAAGAAAATTCGATTTGATTCAATCCGACATCAAATATTTATCTCAATTTTCATATTTCTAATATTTTCCGATTTATTTATTATTTTATATTTTTATATGCCAACGCAAAATATAATTTAGAATTTCGAAAGTAGATAACAAGTATGTGACAAGGTCACAAATTAAAAAAGTTATTAATTATTTTTAATAATTTTCACAGATATTAACTGTTTCATTTAACACAGTGATCAAAGAAAATTGAAACAAAAAAATAATTATCGCAAAAGAATTAATCAATTTATTTTATTCTCAATACATACATATATGATTATGTAATTCTTAAATTCAAATAACATTTGAAATTCTTTGAATATTATATTTTAAAGAAGTTATTTAAAATAATGTTAAAAGAACCGCAGTCTTAAAAATCTAAAAAATTAAAAACTCGGCTATTAAAAAGTTCTGTTTAACATTCTTGTTAAATAACATTTTTTTGTATTAAATTGTGCTAACTATCATCATTTTGACGTCAAAAAGACCTTCTTGACGACATTTTGACATTAAAATGACGAGAAATAATGTCAGCTTGCTACCTGGGTATATAAGTGCAAAAGAAGTTATTTCTGGGACATATTATACTAGAGGATAAAAATTATGCTACATCTATCTTGAATTAATCTATAATGGATATTTTTATCATAAAACTTTAATCTGTCAAGAATATTTACATAATTCAACAATATTATTGAAGTCATGTATATTCAAATGTATTTCACATATTTTTCCTTAATATTTAAATAATTCCAGTCACGTTTCTTTTTCATCTGCAATTAAATGACGATTATTATGCCGTTAGTTCTATCCATCATCTTATGTCTTCCTCATCCTCGTGGCAATTTTTTATCTCGTGCTGAATATATAAATAAGGCGCACATTCGATTGGACGTTCAGTATCTCATAAGTTGCCGTGTAGAGAGAGTTGCCGAATAGAGAAAACGATGGCTCGATTAAGCTACATCGTGGCAATCTTCGTTGTTGCACTGACGTGCATTTACGCGAAAGATGTTTACAATGATCGATATGACGACATCAACGCCGACAGCATCCTTCAAAATGATAAATTACGAGATCAATATTACAATTGTTTCATGGAACGTGGGCCATGTTTGACAGCAGATGCGAAATTCTTTCAAGGTACATACAACACCTATACATAGAATATTGCAATGAATAAATTTTTAGATAGTCCTTTGATCAATTAGAACTTTATTTCTCAATAGGCTGAAAATATGTAGTTTTAATAGTAATATGTAGTTTTAGCTTATTTATAATCATTAATTAATGAAAAACAAAGAAAACAACAAAATAATATGACTTAGTTCAGTTTGATAAAACAGCAAGTTTTTATTTGGGAGACTTGAAAATACATAATTTTAAATATTAGAAAGTTAAAATTGCAATAATATATTTTAAACTTGTCCCGAGAGAAAATTGACATTAAATTACTCAAAGATTGTAATTCAAGCGTAACGAAAGTAGAAATAATATATATTATTCCGAGCAATCAGAGATTCTCATATCGTTGATTTCCGAATAGATTAAAAAAAATTGTTTAAATATAACAAATACTTTTAATTTTGTGTGTGTAAAAACTGCATGGATATCAGTTTGTCAAATATTCTTTAAAAAACTTAATTTTTCTATAACGTATTCATATTTATTAATTATAACAAAGGTTATAGAAAAAAAAGAAAAAGAAAAGAAGAAAAGAGAAGATTATGCTTACTATAAATTAAAACCAATTTATCAATGTTTCTTTTTTTTAATTTCAGCAATTTTCATGGAAGCTTTCCAGACCCAATGTAAGAAATGTACTGAGAAACAAAAGGTGCTGTTGGATAAAATAGTAGATTGGTATACAAAAAATAAACCTGATCAATGGGAGGCTTTCGTCGCAAAATCTATGGAGGACCTGAGAAAGAAGAATGCTTAATAATTGCTGAAATAACCGACAAGCAGAACAAGAATCAAATACTGTTAATTATCTAGAAAATTATTGAATCTTGTATATTCGAAAATATCTCTTTTAGGAAAGAGAGAAATTCCGAAATGCTATAATTATTAACATAATTACTGCTTGTACTATAGTTATTAAAATAAAATATAGATATATAATTGATTTTAGTTTTGTGAAAATTGTTGATTAATTTTTCCCATACAAATTACATTATTTATCCGTAATATTCTTATTTAATAAATATACGTATATATAAAGAAATGAAAATTTTGTATTCTAATATAAAGTTTTATCAAAAATATAAAAAATAAGTAAAATATAATTTTAATGTAATTTTAAATTACATTTTTAATCAACTTGTAAAGTATTTCAAACTTAATCACAAAATTATAAAAAAAAAACATTTATCATTATGTATTTATCACGTAATTTTATTAAAAAATAGAGTACGGATAATTGAGAAAAATATTATCTTTGTCAAGTATAACATAGTCATTTTAAGATTACGCGATTACATTTTAATCTTTGATGTTTCCTTCATAATAATTTTCATAAACAATTATTTTTCTGATATAATTCTGAAAATCGTTTATGATAATCTAAGGCTAAAAGGCAATAACTACTCTGATTTGTTTATCATAAACGCGTGTGTGTGTGTGTCAGAGCATAGTTTTCTATAATTATGTAACTTTTATATTTATTCTGTATTTATATGATAGTTGAATTTTTAGATTGATTATATTTTTTTTAATGTTTACATATTATTGTAAAATTTCATATCTTAAGAATTTAACCATTTATTTGAAATTTAATTTGGAATATAAAAATATTTAATTAATTAATACTATATAGTGCGCAATATTTCTTATAAAAGATGATTTAGTTCTTTTATTAATTTGGAATAATGCAGATTTTATAAATGATTTACATGATATATATGCATGACTTTCTTTACGACTGTCTGCAAGGTTATCTAGTTTTTTTTGACGCAGATAAAAGAATAATATCGAGCAATTATCGATATTACTGATAATAATACGGCACCTAATTAATACATAAATCTAACAAAAAAAAGTAATAACATAAATAATGATCTAATCTTCGAAAAGTGCGCAGTTTATTTTTAATGATATTCCAGACCTGCCGTGTTATTTATTAATGATAAATTCCTAAGATCATTTAGGATGAAAGTCCTAATATTAAAATGCCGAATTATAATCGTTTTTAAATTAGAAGTGTTCAAAGTTGACCGATATTGTTCGAAATACGCGCGCCCAGACATGTTACATTGCACAGTATAATGAAAGTTCTAAGGTTCGTTAAAACATGTTGTTATATTACATTTATATTGTTAAATGCGAAATTATAATTATATATATGCAACATCACTGATGTTCTGTGTCGATCGACTGAGGTGTTTTCCAGACCATCAATTCTATTCTCGAAACTTGCACATTGTAATTGCAAGTATTGCATTGCCTGCGCGTTACTGTATTTGCTTGCCTCTATTTTTGCATAAATTTTTACAATTATAATTATAATAGCCAAATAAAAGACTTGAGTGTCTTTCGACTGCTTCGAAAACACTGCCAAAACTTTAACACCTATAATATTATATACTTCGTCCCTGGTTAACGATCGTCGCATGCGCGAGAGAGTCTTTTAAAAAAAGTGTGTGATATCCGTTGGGATTCCGTATTTTTTTCGACAACGCAGACTTTCGATGTCAGTGCTGAAATATAATAGTTTGCGTCATACACACTATAAATTTTAATAAATATGGGACGTAGTCTGGAGATCGAGGCTCGCGATTTGGAGCTCAGAACGAATTGCAGCGAAACGGATTACAATTAAACCTATGATCGAATTCTCGTCAGTTCGCAACCCTGAATCTCCAATGCGTAATCTGATAAGAGCTTAATACGGGTAATAAGATTCCAAAAAATTTACATTGCCGGCGCTGAGAAACCTACAGTCATACGTCACGCGCACTATAGATTTTCGCCGGCGCAACGAGAGAGTTTGTGTAAAACACAGCTGTAATCTGTAATATACATGTCCTTACAATCCTTGCATCACTCGTGTATCCAAGGAGACGCTTCGTTGATTTCGTTCTATCTTGAAGATGTCACGGAGGATCACGTTGACTGCTGCAGATATATTAGAGACGTCAAGAGAGGAGCTACGAAATTAAACGAGAGACATTAATAATAATTCTCCGCGTAAACGTGTCGCCGTCTAACCTTCAATGTCGTAAATAATTCCGCATGTTATTACGTCTGCGAAAGCTATTCACGAAAGATTCACGAATTTTTCTTCTTAGATCCACAGATATCTAGCTCGCAATGTTCTCATTATATTTTTGTCAATTATAGACGATGTACCGATAGCAAGTGTAACAATGCATGTAACGGTTACGCTATGATAGTTGTTGAATAAATAATTTCTGTGCATATAAAAGGAATTTCCTTATTTGATCGGCACCAGTTTCAATTCCTCGAACTTGACACGGGAGATAGTCCTGTTTGACACGTTTCTTCTTTACACTCGTTCATTGCTTCCAGATTACCTGCGTAATACGCTTTTTAGCACGACGTGGCGATAGAGAGTCGCATAGATGAGCCACCAAGATCGGCGCTTGTGCCTCCAAATTATTTCTGATTCGACACATTTTTATAACCGTCGCGTTTGCATACTAATATATTTCTCTTTTGCGTAATGTTGATTTCTTTGCATCAAAATTTAGACGGTCAGATATGTGAGAATATTATAAGAATATTTTATATTTCTATCCTGCTTTAAATTATAATTATTAATAATTAATAAAATGCATTTGCAGCAAGTTTCTTACAATTTTTTACCGTTTCCAACGCTATTTCGTGCTCGTTTTTAAGAATGTTATTTCGTTTGATAAGATTTATATCGTATAATATATACGGTATTAACTTAAATTGGAACCAAGTTTGTATAATTAGAATATAAACTACCAGAAAAATGTATTTATATTATTGATAATAATGTCTTAAAATTGAAGAGTTAATTTGATTTATCCTTGCTCTTTTCACTTCATTAAAAATGGTTTCTGTAGAGCCTGAAAATTTTAGCTTTCACGCATGCTTCTTTAGGTAAGATTATTAAGGATAATTATTATATAATTATAAATGCATTTAATATATAAATAATTTCTCTCTATAAGATACTGATATAGAAAGATGCAATATATTTTTCTTTTATTTAGGTGCATTTCGAAATAATTTAAAATGTGTACAAAGATTAATCTACAGCCAAGAAAGAAGGCCAATCTTTTCTATCGATACGGATATGTACTCTTAATGCTCATATGCATGGTATTTGCAACTATTCAACCACATATTGGCGGAACAAACGGTAAATTAATTTTCTAGACTTCAATACATACTTTAATAGAGAAAAGAGAAACCATATTGTAGATAGAAAAAGTTCTTACAATTTTTGGGATAATAGCGCAGCACTAATGTTACAGTATTGTGTTCCATTACAGGTCTAATCAACGGTAACTTTATTATTCGCTATTTCGCTGTGCCTTTAACATACTTGGAAGCTGGATTATTATGCGATCCCAAATCTCTCTATTCGACACTGAAGAACGGCTATCTTCTGACATTTGTGATGGTTTTTATATACATTTTGATGCCTTTTCTTGCACGGGTCGGAACGTACCTGCTGACCTATGCGAAAGTTAATGTGTGGCTACTCAAAGGAATGGAGGTAATTAAAAACATTTATAATCTGCAATTAATTCTCATGGGCATATATAAAATAGATATAAATTTGATGATCATATAATATGCTTATAGCTGCAAATGATGCTCACAATAATATTATATCTTTCAGGTCCTTTACTGCATGCCACCGCCATTCAGCACAGGACTTGCTTTGTGCCGTTTGGCACAGGCTGATCTGCCTACGAGCGTAATTACTACACTGGTGTCGCACTTTGGAGGATTATTCTTATCTCCTATTTTACTATATTTAATGGTAAATCTTTTCACATGTAAGAAATATATTTTTTTACTAGCTAGAACAAATTACAAATTCAATAATCTATAATTTATACATTTATGTTTATATTAGTTTTTTTATATTTAGTATACATTTATAGTTAGAATTTATTTTTTTAAGCTATTCTGAAAAATTGTAAGAAAAATGCCATAAATAATTTCTTTTTACAGTTAGGAACATCTACTCCACCACTAGTCGGGATTAACATCAGAGAGACTATCTACAGTACGCTTATTCCATTGGGAATAGGTATCATCCTACGGACATTTGTATTGAAAAATCGATGCTTGAATATTAATACGAATTGGTTTTCTCAAAGTTTACTACTAGCAATAGCATATCACTGGTTTTGCGATGCTGTTCTGGCAGATGCTTCATCGTTGCAAGCGGTGGATATATTGTTTTGTGTACTTATTAGTAAGTTATTTAACTTGTACTTAAGCTCCCAATTAACAACATTTCTCGTTCTAATATATATATATATATATATATATATCTTTTCAAGCGTGCCTGGCTCAGCTCCTTCTTAGCAGTCTATGCTGGATCTTGTGCTCCCAGTGGTTGCCGCGGGACATCCTGCTGGCTGCGTTATTTACCAGCACTCACAAATCTGTTAGTCTCGGTGGTTGGGTTTTGCGTGGCGCATACCATGGCTCAGCTCACGGACCAGCAGTGAATTTACCATTGACGATATTACCCGTTGCACAATTGTTATTAGGTAGTTTGTTAGCTAGCTGGCTGGCTCCATAAAAAAAAATATACTTAATGATGTTCACATTTGTTTTATATAAACATATTGTATTTTCTAAGTTTATCGTTTGTGTTAGCTGTACCGTTATGCTCTAGCCTCACACCCTGAAACTTCTTACAAATTATTTTTAGAAGATATTTAATATTCAAATTGGAATATTAAAAATTTATCGTAAATAAAGCATGGAATATTAGAAATAGATAAAGTGAATAGATAGATCAATTGTCAACATCTTTGTAAATTTTTTAACGATGTTAACTAGGGAAGTTCTATGCAGAGAACAATTCTTACATTTCATTAATTTTATTTGTTAATGAAATTATCTGAAACGTAATTATATTGTGAAATAAATAATTTTTCGCACAAATATATATTATTTATGATCGTTATATTGTGTAATTCGATACTTACCTTGAAACTGGATGGAATGGTTTATAAGAATGATGTATTACTGCTTTAGTCTGGATTGAAAGAATTTATGTAAATAATGCGCGAAATACTTAATGTATATATAGATATATATCTCATTGCATTTTTCAGTATTCTAATTCACTGACATTTTTTAAAAAGAAACAAGAGGGGGATGATACATTGTACTAATCATTATTACAAGAACCGTTTTAAATAGGTACAATAGATAAAAGTTAACAGCCAATCGAGCGAAATGTTACGACTTACGATTGAATTATAATATAGATACCTATTTATATTATATAAATTACAAATATAGTTTCCTCATCTTCGAATGAAAAAGTTCTGAATATCTTCGAAATTACAAGCTCCTACTTATCCTAAGTCCGTCTATCATGTTAACGAGCCTTTAAAACAAGAGCTAGGAGAAACGATTCGAGTTTTACGTACAAAAGAAGAGGACTTGTGAAACTCAGAATGACAGATGTTCTTTTTTTTTTCTTCCCATACAAAACATAGCGATTTTATTCTACAAATAATAGGGATAAATTTTGTTTAATTATTCCTGTTCGAAAAATTTGCATGTTGATTCACTTCTCCATTTTCCTTTTTCTATTTGTGATGCGCTGCTTAATATGGTACATCGTACCGTCACAGGTGCGCACGTGTATAGTATATTCAATAATATTAACAAATAGTGTAACACTCATGATAACGCTGATGAGCATGATGTAATTCGATTCCTTCGTGAAAATCATGGCAATGGATGCATCAAACGGCGGTGCAGCAATGTAGGCGTAAGTATCAGATCGCGTACGACGATCGGCCCGGATGGTCACGCTGTCATTACATTTGACACCAAGCTCCTGTCACAAACGGCGCTGACGCTGATGCCGATGCTGCTATCGCCGCCAGCTACGCGATTCTCCGTCTTCATCTTCTTCTTCCTCGTTTTCTTCTAAAAGTAACGCCTCCGTTCCCTAAAATTACATTTTTTATGTTTCTTAATGTTTGAAGATTATGGAGATGCTCTTATCATAAAATATTTATATAAATTTACTGCACAAAAGAAATAGCATATTATATTAGTGCTGCGTTTTATGTAAATTTTAGATAACTAAAACAAAAATTCTTCCCGTCAAATATCTCCTTGCTGGATTTACAAAATCCAAATAAGAGTCTTGGAAAAATTTTTGCAATTAAAAAAACTAAAATATCTTTAAAAAATTGAATTTAAATTCTCATATACTTGTCAAACAGAATTCTTCATTTTTTTTAAGCAACTTGTTTGTATATTTTACTTAAACAGAATATTATTTTTATAAATTGAAATTATACGTCTTGAATCTTATACTTACTTCCAAGTCGATATCTTCATCTGCACTAGGTGCAGTCTGTTCAGAACGCGTAGAAAGCTGTATAGACGCGCTCGAATTAGTACCAGCTCCTCCACGATGTAGGTGATGGCCGGACACCCAAGTTATTGATAACAGTCTGTCTTGAAACGTACGTCCTTTCACCAGAGCCACCTCAGCTTCCTTCCTTGATTTGAAATTGATGACGATCGAAGGTGTCGCATCGTCGACTATTTGATTCAATATTTCACCGAATTGCTGGATCACAAAAGTAAATGGCAATATTAATCTCACGTCATATGCTTGTTGAAATATTAATAAAAAGAATATATAGAGCTTTAGTTATATACATTTGTAAATGTACAATGCAAAACTAATGGTTATCAGAAGAAAAAATAACATTACATTGATTTAATTTTAACTTGTTTATTCTTAATTTTAACTTGTTTAAGTTTATGAAAAATAATAAAAACTACTTCAGAAAATACAGTGAATATACAAGATCTATTTCAGTTATTTTTAAGTGACAAAAATATTTCGCTGTATTGAAATATTACAAATGTTACGAATGCATAAATCTTACTTGAAAATGTGCTAGCACTTCCGCCTTTTCTTCAGTTTCATAACCAGAGACTAGAAGACTGGTTGGCCGGTGATCCACCGAAACATGAGCGAAGCTTCCTCTGCCACGGCCCCTGAAGGACAACGTGTGAGTGCCACGTGCGACTCGAGTGACTTTTGCGCCTCTACCCACAGTGGGGTTTGCGCTCAAGCCCAGCGCAGCCGCTTGAGTTCGAAGTTCGTTCAATCTCTTCAGCAACTCACCGGCGTCTTGGCCTTCTTGTTGAGCTGTCATTAAATCTAACTCGGCGTCCAAGATCTCCTTCTGCGCTTGCTCCCTAGATTTTACCTGCGACTTATTACCACCGATCTGACCGTTTGCGGCCAAATCCTTGCGCAAATTGTCGACCGACTGCTGCATAGTCTTTATCGTCGGCATGATCGATTCCTTTTGCTCCGGATTTTTTTCAGCCTTGTCAATGAGGGCTCGCAATTCAATCAGATGCTTGTCTAGTAATTCCTGTTTCCTCTTACGCAGATCGGCGGTCAATTTCATTGCCTCCTTGCGCTTCTCCTCTTGCTTCTTTTTTAGCGTTTCCTTAGCCGCTAATATCTCTTGCGTTTTCTTTATCGCGAGAACCTTGTCTTCTCGAGTAGGAACAACAGCAGCTTTAGGTGAAGTCGGAACTAAAGTTTGCGTGACTTGTTCCTCGGTCGAACGACGCGTGGGAACGTACTCGTTATCTTCAGCTTTTGTTGGTAATGTTACGGCGGCGCCTAGCCTTTCTTTCACAGAGGGACGGCATCCTGAATACAATAAAATTCTTCATTACTTTCTGTCACGCTCGGTAATTTAATATTTATTGTGAATAATAAAAAGTGCTCTATCTTACCCGGTGGCACATTTTCAATGGCTCCACCAGCCGCATTGTTATTGACGTTATTATGCCAAAATACTTTAATAAATCTATTATTCAACACAGCCTCTGTGCTTCTGTAAGCAGACTTTGCTTCGGCTGGCAGCTGGAAGGTAACCAACGCTGCCTCGGGATCGCCGCCAAAATTAACTTGGATATTTACAATTTTACCGAATTTGGAAAAATGATTATTTAATTGTGTTATGTTGTTCAAGCTTCGTGGAACCTTTTTCAGTTCGAGAGAGCAATTGGCGGGATTATGCACAACTCTCTGCTTCGGTCCCAGACGATTAAAGTCAAACGTTTGTTTACGTTTCAGCGGATTGTTCTGAGTATGGGTTATTTCCGACGAGTTTGTGTGGGGAATAACCGGCACACTGATCAATTCTCTTTGCCCTCTGCCGTAAATCCCGCCAGGCGCGGGTTGCGGGTGTCTACCCCATGGCATTCGTGGCTCCATGCTAGGTGCGTCTGGATTATATTCTGCGAAAGCATCTAACATATTTAAATCATTACATTTTATAAAATATGAAATACCGCACTTATAACTTGTGTGTGTAATGTTATAATACATAATTATAACTTCTAGCTATCTTTCTTTTTAATTCATCAATCTAAGTTAAAGTCAAAATTAAAATATTAATAATTCATTTGGCTAATATTTTAAATTAATTGATTGAAGATTGTTAATTTTACAGTTTTTACTAGAGTCTTTTTTTAATAACACGTAGTAAAAAATTTTAATATATAGTTTCTTCCAAAAAGATATTGTTTCATTATGATATATTAAATTATTAAAACAATTGTAAGATTTACAAGGTGTAGAAATACATACCCATATTAGAATGGTGGTTTCTTAAGTGAGGTGGTGGTAAACTGGCAAGAGGAAGATGTGGCGGTGGTGGATTACCATTAGGTCCCTGCGGTGGTTCTTGTACCGTGCTCACTGGAACTGTTCCTGGAGCTTGCGGCCCAAAACTCAAAACACGACTAAGTGACACATCTTCCAATACAACTGGGTCCGTACCATGATCATAGGGACAAAGATCTCCCCTCATGCAGTATCCCTTTTCTACAAATGTAAACATAAAAGAAACAATTAGTGATATTTAAATACAAGATCATTTACAAGAAACATATATTCCTTGTGATTTTGAGTCACTTTATTTTTACTATCAGTTTAAATCTTCAAAGAAACGGCAATTTTTGAAAACGCGATTTAAAAAGTTATTCTGTCTCTTAAATTGTTGAGATACATACCATCGAAATCTCTGCAACGTCTCTTTGCTTGTTGTTGAAAAGAACCTGTCTGATTATTTGGAATACTACTCGCAACGGCGACAACACTTTGTATTGATTGACTAGTCGTAGACAGCCTCATATCTACATCTCCGTGATTACTATCTTGAGTCGGTGTACCACCACCAGGACTTCCCTCCATTCGATCCGTTCTATCTACCTCTATCCTTTCGAAGCGATCAATCTTCTTCCGCTCAACTGATCTTGAACGCGATCGGGACCGAAGCGGCGTTGGAGATCTGTTCCTGAACCTTGCTCGATGATCGCGACTGTCTGGACCGTCGCGTATCCTTGATCGTATTGGTGATGTACTGCGACTTCTAGTGCGTCTAAAACAAAATAAATTTAAAAAATAAACATTAAACAATTTGATTTAATCTTTTTTCTCAAAGCACTAAGACTAATCAAGCTTAGAACTTGTGATAAAAACTTTTACTAAAATTTCAAATCCAAATACACAAAATATACGCACCTGCGATCATGTCGTCTGATTGGTGGAGATTCGTTTCGCCATGGACGACTTCTATCTCTTTCTCTATCACGACGAATGTGTTCTCTACTTCTGGATCTACGTCTGTCCCTTTCCCATGATCGTGATCGTGAACGTGTTCTCGATCTCATTCTTCCACTCCTATATTTTACATAGTATGAGTAGATAAATCCAGTATGAGAAAATCCAATATAGAACAGAATTTTAGTACATTATTATGACATAATATATTAAAATTCTTGTATATTTTAGATCCCCTTGTTTCATACAAGCTATAAACATTGAATAAAAAATTCATATAAGCAGTAAATCATATAAATATTAATTTTATACTTTTCTTTAAAAAAAGAAAAAATTACCTGCTTCGAGATCGTTTTTCCTTTTCTTTATCCTTATCTGTATCAGATTTTCTAGTCTCGCGTTTACTAATTACAGCAGGAGCAGATCCATTAATTTGAAGTGGGACAGGGGGATTCGTAATTATAGGTACTAGTGGAATTGCATCCATTATTTTCTCCGTTGATGTTGATACAATTGGGGCTGGTGGATTTACACCGGGTGGTGTCCCACCACCATCTGGATCGCTCTTAGCCGCCGGTGGGAGCACATACTCCTGAGTCTCCAACGTCTTAAAGAGCAATTCCACAAAATTTTTGGTTTCTGGAAACAATAATTGTCACATGTTTTAAACAAGAAAAAATAGACTATCAGACTTGCAATTTACATTATTGAATATTTTGTTTAAACATTGTTTAAACCTTGTTGTAGAAACACATCCAGCTGCTCGACCATGCCGCCGCGTAGCTCCTCTAAAGTTTTGTCTTTCTTGACCAACGCATAAACATATTTGGCTAAAGCAGCAGGATCTGCATCGCATCTATCAAAGAAAAATAATTCAGTTAATAATAGACATTTAGTATAAAAGAAAAAAAAAGAGAAATACTTCTATTGTATAAATAAATACCTGAAAGGTATTACTATATACTTAAAAATATAAATATTACTATTATCAAATATAAAATTCAATCTCTAACACACTACATTAGTCACATGTAAAATTTCTTTATGCAAATATCTGATTAAATTTAATGATACTGTTAGCAAAAGACTTCTTATTTATAATACTAAAAATGTACAAAATAATTATAATAGAATACTATTATACATAAATGACAAATATATACAACAATGTTCCAATTGAAATAAAATTATCATATTATTATAGTACTTATTCATTATTCTTTAAGTCATTTTTTATATTATCTGAATAAAATTTATTAGACATGACAATGAATTGCTTTAAATTAATAATAAATCAATCTTACTTCTTGAATAACTTCTAATAACTGTTTACATTTTGTTTTTACTTCTTTACTCTTTCAATTCCTTAATCATAATCCTATAATCTAAAATTTGTTGGAAATTCTGAATTTTAAAAAACTTGTCTTCCTCAGCTAAGAATTTATTATAAATTAAGAGATGTAAAACCCCTAATTAATTAAATTATAATTATAAATTATAATTGCAAAGTGATAAGTATTTTGTATATTATGCACCACGTGTAGCACTATGTTACAAATAAGTTGTTCATGTACTTTGTAAGATCTAATGAAAATAAAGGTTATATTTAATTAGTTTTTAGTTCTTTGGTGAGTTATAACATAAATTATACCAATATTTCTATTCCTAAGATAAAAATGTGCTTTCTCTTTAACTAATTATGTAGAATAAATCAAATATCAGTACGATCAAGCAAAAAATGACTACACAATGTTCATCTACAAAAATCTGTTCACTGAGAATGAAAATTGTATATTAAAAACACTCAGAGCATGCAGTATTTGTTGTCACACGACGAAACAATTTTCTAATCTTGTCCTAATCGTTGCAGGACACAAGGGAACTAGTCGTAAGTGAAAATACCAAATTCTCATTCGCTCGATCCAACACAAGTGCACAATGTTGAGGTACATCGCTCGCGAGGTATTAAACGAGGAACCAACAAATGATACCGTAATACGGTCCCAGAATTTAATACTCGCCAGGCAATTGAGAAATCGGTTGCGGGAAGAGATGGTTATTTCGCTGGACTGGAAGTTGGGAGCAACCGCGAGGGCGAAGCTGGACAGGAAGCGAGGAGTGCTCGCAGTGAGCGGAGGGGGTGGCGGACGTCGATGCAACCCCCGCGTAAATACCTTGCCACGGCACGGGGTGCGCGGCACAGCCACATGTACGGCCATTTACGAACACCGTGCGCGTGCACACATACGCGCGAAGTGGTGCACTCTCCTCAGGGGGAGCGCAGACTGGCCTACTTACAGCGGTTCCAGCACGGCGGTGAGCCACGCCTTGAACTGGTCCGGGTTGTTGATTATCATTCTCGGTGGGTGCCGCGTCAGGATCTGGCATAGAAGGCCTCACACGGACACACGTCAGTCACACGGGGTGCCACAGGCGATCGTGAAGCCAGTACCTCTTCTAGATGAAGACAGTCGCCATTCTGAAATCAGTCGCTGTTGCATTGGGCACGGGGCAGCCGCGCGAACCTAGAAGGTCCACGCCATCTTGAGAAAACGTCATGGCAACAGCTGCTGCCGCGTCCGGATCAAGTGACTTTTTACCGATCGAGCATTTTTATAAAAATCCTTTTTCAGATGTTAATAATTATTGTCTGTACCTTTTTAAAGTACAGACAATAATACGTGAACTAATTTACTGCTATGCTTTACTTTTCCACTGATTTCACATGCAAACAGACAAAATTCTCACATACGAAATTTTCAAAGAATCTATATATCTATATATCTTTTTTATTAAAGCATCTAGGCTTATTCTAAAAACACAGTATTATTCTTTAATTTTAACTCTACCCCGCAATTATCTTGTTTTACATGTACAAGGTATAAAACTTTTATATTAAGCAAATGTTGTTACCTATAGGTTAGGACATGAGTTATAATCGTAACAATAGGATATCTAGGGCCGATATTCATAGTCAGTTCTTATTTTAAGATCGTCTGAAGTAATGTCTTAAATATAAGAACTGACTATGAATACCGGCCTAGGACTCTACAATGGGTGCATCCAGTAGCGCAAACGCTCACTGAGCAGCTAAGTAGCGATTTGACGTTATTGGTTCTTACCGTTAGATCTAACCAATCACGTCAAATTGCTAGCCGCTCAGTGAGCGATTGCGCTACTGGATGCATCAAATTAGAGTTCCTCTAGTACTAGAGGAACTCTACATCAAATCAGTCGTACGTCGCTGTCGGATGTCATTCCGTAAGGCCGTAACCAATTACGATCAAAGAGAGCGTCCCGTTTGACTCGTTGCACTCGTTAACCACAGCCACTCACAGCGACCGGTGCCTAGGTACTTTCTGCTGTACCGACCAATTGAAAGATTTCATTTTAATTTGCCCAATTAGCCCCACTCCAATCAAAGCATTCTCATGAGGCTTGACTGTGATTGATTGCAACCTTATGATATGACATCTGACAATGACAAACGACTGATTGTAGAACAAGCTTTAAGAGCGACAGGTGAGCTCCCTCACTACAAGGTGGCACGCTACGAGGAGAAAAAAAATGCCCCGGGTGAGGAACGAACTCAGACTCCGTCTTAAATAGGACTAATAAATTCATTAATAAAATTCGCGACACATTCATAAATTGTAAAGATATAGTATAAAAACGCCAAAAAGTGATTTATCAACATGGTCAAAAAGTGGAATTAGCACGGCCAAGGTCTGTAGATGAACGACAGGAGGAGAGTCTTCGCATTCATATTTACACATTGGCCCCAAAATGGCGGTCGCTATCTTCCAAATATTTAACGTAACTTAAGGGGATCCTAAGTCCGGGTCTACAATAGGAGAAGTAAGTTTTAAGCTTTAAGAAATTGACCAATGACAATCAATTATTCTTCTCATCTTTGTCTGTGATTGGTCAATTTTTAAGGCTTAAAGCTTACTACATCTATTGTAGATCCGAGCTAATGCGTCGTCTACAATGAACAGTATAAAGTATAACAGTATAAAGTTATAAGATCATACAGCAAATCGACCAACGACAGTCAAGAATTCATAAGAAAGCTTGACTGTGGTTGGTCGCTTTAAATTAAATCTGTGAATATTATTCTAATTGGTCAAATCTCAATCTAATCCGCAATATGTTGGACGACATGGGCTTTATTTATGCCCATTTTATCAATGTCGATTAATTTTAATCTATATATATATATATTTCAGATTCAACTTCTTTTCATCTTTTTTTAGTTCCAAGACTTAAAAAAGAAATAAGTTAAATTGAAATTAAAATTAATCTACATAAAAATGAACATTAGAAGTGTTGCTGGAGTCCGCTAATAGAAAACAATCAGCCTTAGATAAAATTACAAAAGGTTTTTAGACAGCCAATCATCTTCTATCGTACATACATTCTTCGCAAATCGCATTGGTCGCCGTGGTGATGCGCGACGATCTGCGCGAAAACGAGCTTGTTTGTTGTATCACAGCTTCCCTTCAGATATTTGATCACGCGAAGATTCGAGAAAATTGAGGGCTTCATATTTTTTCGTGTACTCATTTCGATTAATTTTGATGTGACTTGATTGAGCAACAAGCGCACGATGGAAGCAAGCGAGACCATCACTACAGTGGAGGTTAACGAAGTGAGTACAAGCAATACGGATTACTTGATGTAAATGTCACAATCGTGAAAGAAATTGCGCTGAGAATGACATTCACGATTTTCGTAGATGCCCAAACCGAAGATAAAACACGACTGGTATCAAACGGAAACTCATGTGATCGTGACGATACTCGCCAAGAATACGGAACACGTGAAGGTCGATTATGGAGAAAGTACAGTAGGTATCTCCATCAGCTTGTCAGCCAGCACATGATAGCCTTGAACATTAACAATAATATTTCACGATGATTAAACATTTTTTTTGGAGTTATTTCAAACGTGCCATTAGCCTGACAAAGGGCCTTTCTTTGGCTATCAATGTGCGCTATAACCTTTCTCTACTGCTATATCTTTTTACTGTCACTTTATCTTTTTATTGAATCACACTAGAGATTTTCTCTCTTGACTCTTTTTTTCTCCCAATACGTTGATCTCTATTAATCAAGAAGAGAATGAATCTATTTATTTTATGACCAGAGAGACTGAATCTCTTCAAGTTGGAAAAACCCATAATAGATTTTTTGTTGCTTGAAATTTTCAAAAATTCCTGCACTTAAAGCGAGATAAATATATATTGAATGTTAGAGAGGGAGGGAGGGATGAGAGAGAGAGAGAGAGAGAAAAAGTAAAGATTCTAAATATAAAAAGTGCAAGTAATACAAATAAACTTTGTTATTTCTTTTTGTATTACTTTCTAAGCTGTGCAGCTTTGATATCTAAATGATGCTTAAGTATTTGAATAGACGAGTACTTTGATAAGAGTAATTTTAGATATCTCATGATACATATTCATATAACATTATGCGATAATTGTTAATAAAAAGAAAGGTGAAATTTGAAATTGTAAAACACAACTTTCACATATTACAAATTGTTTTTTCAGCTAAGTGTGTCTGCAAAGTTACCATCTGGTGGTGAATATAGTTTAGAGTTAGATTTGGCTAATTTTATAGTGGCAGAACAATGTTCCCACAAAGTAATACCGTCCAAGATAGAAATCAAGCTGAAGAAACGTGAAGGTATTAGATGGACGGCACTGGAAGGAAATCCAGTTCCAAACAAAGTGAAACCTATACCAAGTGGTAAGTTATGAATCATCCATTATTTTATCGAAAGATTTTTAAGATATAAATGCAAAATGTTGAAATATGAGACAAAAATGTAGTTTTTGTTAATAATTATTTGGCAAAATAGTTGTTTAATATCAAAATTTATTAATTTACTTATTTTGTTAATAATGGTTAATTTTATCTTAGTAATGTAATATATATGTTTTTTTTTTAACCATGCATATTGTTATATTAAGAAATACTTCAAATGGACACACTACCGCCTAAGTATCCAACCTCCTGTAAGAAATATATAGATTGGGATAAAGTAGAAAAAGAAATAGTGAAACAAGAGGCAGCTGAAGCAACCGAGGGTGACGCTGCGATAAATACTCTCTTCCAAAACATATATGGAAAAGGATCTGATGAAATCAGGCGCGCAATGAACAAGTCCTATGTAAGTAAAATGTTCATTGTTTATAAATTGAATAGCAATAAAAGAAATTGTAGTTATTTGATAAAATAATTTACTTTTTTTTTGTTAAATGCAAATTCTTAATAAGACAAAAAATCTTACAAAAATATTTATATTATTCTTCAAAGTATAAAGTCAGTAAAAGTTATTTATACAAGCTCCTGAATTTCTTTCCTAAAGACAATGAATTAAAAATTAGTTTATACAGACGCATATATAAAATATATTGAACAAGTCAATATGATCAAATTTGTAAAAAAATATTTCATTTTATAATATACAGATCGAATCTGGCGGCACCGTCTTGAGCACTAATTGGGAAGAAGTAGGAAAAAAAAGAATTGAGAGAAGACCACCAGATGGAATGGAGTGGAAATCTTGGAGCTCATAATTCAAATAATTTTCATAAATTTTCATTGTTTCTTGCATACAATTATCACGTTTTATCCTTAATTACTATATGTGTAATGTATATTTCATTAACGTAAGAAGTTAAACATATATTAACATTTATTTAAGAATTATATCTCTTTTTTTCAGACACATGATTTAATAAAATCATTTGCAGGTTTTTTAAATTTATTGTGTTTTGTAATGTAATATATAAAATTATTAACATTTGCTATTACGATCTTTATGTAACATTATAATCTAACTAGATTTACAGTTGTACAATATTATAATACATACGTTATCCAAGTGAAAATAAATGCTCACACATTTATAAATTATAAAAAATAGGAGATATTTTGATTGGCAAGTGTATAAGCATACGTTTTATCACTTTACGAAGGAAAGCTTTGTTTTATTCCTAATACTTCTATTAACTTCTTGTATAACATTCTCAGGTTCAAATATATGTTACCGATTCTAAAAAAGAATGTAATGCTTTATTAAAAATCAGAAAAAAGTAAGTAAGATCGCATAAATTTAGTTTGTGTTAGAAATTGACTGAATATGATAAATAATAATACCAAGAATAAAATTTTTGGGAATCCTACCAAAAGTAAAATTGTGAAATCTTTCACAATTTTGGTACTTTATTGGTACTTTCATTTATCAAATTTATTTTTCAATTATATATTTTAATATACATATATCAATTACTTGTGTTACTTGTAAAAAATATATGATCCACATGCATAAATACCTTTCTTGATATAACTAAATCCTGAAAGTAACAAATTTGCAGAATATTTTACAGAAGTCACTAAAATAGATGCATTAACGTGATTGTTTCCCTTGTTTAAATCTATCGCATTTTCTTTTTCTTGTTTTTTACCGCTAATTTCTGCTAATTGTTGAGAAACCTTAGTATTAAATGATTGCAATATTTCTTTTATGTTAGATAGCTCGTTTGTATGTGTTTGAAGTAACGATTCATTCTTTTCTTGCGCTATTCCTATAATGTTTCGTACGTCTAGTATCCTCCTGTTATTAAGTATCATTGAACCGATCAATGATATGATCGCTAAGGCGGCAGAGGCGATGATAGATAAATACTTATATTTCTGTGCGTTTAAGTTTTGACTAACATGATAATCTTTTATCGCTGTCGCTAGCTGCGTGAAATTGTCCCTCTCCTCTTTCTCGGACAACGCCAGCTGGTTAATAACTTTCTTTTGATCTTGCAAGAACTTATTTTCCATTATTGTTAACTGCACATACTTAGGATCGTCTCGCTTCGTTTGAACCAATTCCCCATAGATATCTTGCAGTTTATAAGTGATATCCGTTAAGCCTTTATTCAGAGTTCTCCTATTGTCTTGACACTCGAACAGTTTATCCTGAAGAGCGATCACTTGCCTTCTGGCTGTCTCAACTGCATCCATTCCTACTAATTGGTTGTACCATTGCCACCATTTAACAATTTTTCCTGGCAACGGTGCGCTGGAGTCTAACGCCTTGGCATTTAAATCTTGTATTATAGTAGCCTGGTCATTAAGTTTCTACAACATAAAAGTTAATTTTATGTATCATTTTATATCTTATATACAAAGCTGCAAAATATCTTCTTTTTAATAAAAAATTTTCAGATTATTAGATGAATCTATAATTTTTTCTTCAATCAAAATGTTAACTTAGATAGATTTTGAGCCATGAATCATGAATTAATAATTGAAAGTGAAAGGCTTCGGATGAAATTTTAGACTGATATGTTTTGTGACATTGTTGCAGGAAAGAGAAAAGTAAAAACTAAAGAAATATATTATGAAACAAGTATTACTTTATAATATTCGGTATTACGTTTTACTGCGTAAAGATAATTTTGTGTAAATACATAAACATAAAGTGAAAAATATTTTAACACTTTTTTTGAACAAGATTGAAAGTTGATCTCAAAGATTCGATCAGTTTGTTGAAAAACTGGTTGCTCGAGATAAAAGATACTTTTATATCCATGTTTATATGTATTATTATATGTTAAATATTTATTGCTTACTTTCGCAACAATGTTATACTTTTCATGTGCGACACTCTGCGCTTTGGTGAGTTTGCTTTGTGCTTTTCCCGTGGCATTTTCCACAATCCCTTTCGCTTGAAGCATGCCATATCTCTTCGTTTGCTCATTTACTAGCTTGATCAACTGCCGATAGAGCTCCATTATTATTAGGCAAACAATGCAATAAAATGGGATTCAATTAACTGGATTATTACACGCAGACGGATCTACTCTCAGAGCAGAATTGAAATAAAGGAGGCTAACTCAACCTTAGTCCCCTGATCCATCTGAAATTCAATCTAGCTTAACATAACCTCCAATCTGCGCTTCGACGAGACATAAGGAAGACTCTGCTCATTAAAAAAAGCGGTTTAGGATTGTTTAGGCTGCATTCCGATATTCTTATCGCCAGTGCTGAAAATTTAGCGCACGTGACGAATGTTATATGACTTTCAGCATTGTCAGCGAATTTGGCGCTTCCACGGACTAACTGAACGCAGTGAACGCAGCTAAAGAATATGAATAGCGAAAATCTAATTAAAATAATTTATTGACTGTTTAAATTATTATTGATCATTTTTGACTATTTCATTTAATCGTTAAGTTTAGTTTTGCATTAAAGAGTCAATGCTACCAGTTCCGATTTAACTTGCTTTTTATTTCTTCCAATAAATTTCTTAAAACTAGAAATAGAAAATTAGTAATTCTACTTTAGTAAAAATAGGGACATAAGCTGACGCAGTTGATTCGCCGCGATTGTCTCGATATCTCGAACCTTGCGATACTCGGAGCGATTCGATATTGCGATTCTCGAAGACATTGCGGAACTTGCGGTCGCGGCAGTTCATCGCTAAACGCGCGCATTGGAGCTATTCTCTTCGTGTTCGAATTCTCGCTCCGCATTATTCTTCCCTCCGATTGTCGCAATTCCGAAGTATCGTACGCGAGACATTGCCGCGAGTGCCCTGCCGAAGACTAGCGACGTGTCGTGCGTAATCGCTAATTTTACGTGCGCGATCGGCGATCCGTTTTATCGGCGCGAGCTGGCGTCGGTCGGCTTCTCTTCTCCATCTTTCCCCGGTTTTATTTCCTGCTGGATTGCGAAACCAACATCGTCAACATCGACATATGATCATCGTCAGGTACGTCAAATATTTACAATTGCTTGCGTCGAGATTAAGCTCTGCTTTCTCGCTATGAAAAATATTGCGTCGAGAGATCTCTTGAGAGAGAGAGAGAGAGAGAGAGAAAGAGAGAGGTGAAAGAGGGCGGGAGAAACGCTGACAATTTTATCTTTCATTTAATCTTGCAGTTAATATCTCTCTTGATACGTTTATATTGTTCTTTTTATTTCCTTTTCCTTTTTATACCTGAAGAAATAATTATGCTTTTTGATGCGCAATATTTTCTCACAAGGTGGATAGAGCTAATAACTCTCCGTCTTGCTTTCTCACTTTTTTCGCGTTGCGTCTTGACAAAAGTACACGCGAGCCCGTCAAGATGGCAGGACCGTCTTGGATGGCAGGAAATGTAATGTTGAATATCGCTAATATCGTGGGAGTGTGGTGTTTACGATTCTTTCTCGGCATGCTGTGTTAGGTTAGGTTAGGATCACTGTCGACATCGCATTCATGGTTGTTGATGGTTGACGTGGGGAGCTTACGTCGAATTTTCATTTAAATTATTTAGGTAATGCAACCATAGCCTCACTAAATAATAATTAATATTTTCGATTAATTCAACATTTCTTCGCAACGTGAAAGATGTTTCGTTTCTACAAATCCAATTACTAACTATTAGAGACATGCTGTGTCAAAGTATACCAGAGAAAGTATTCATAGTTTGAAATACATGAAAAATGTTTTAATTCAAGACAATTGTTGAACGTATTTCAGTATTTATAAATTTGTACTGATAATTTCTGAATGATACAATTGTAACAATCTATACACTTATCACGAAACATCTATTAACAAAGCAATGCAGATATAGCAAGAACGAATGAACTATCTATTTGAGCATACTATTTATTTGAACATACCTTTGTGAGAAGACTATTTTATTAATTTAACAGAGAAACATATTGAAAGAAACGATGAAGAGAAATGTCCGAAGTAAACAAAATCAACTGATAATTGAATTATCAGATTCTGATGATGATTGTAAGCCAATTAAGAAATCAGAAGATGAGGACTACATGATAGAAAAAAATAAAAGGAAAAAGAAAATTACGGTGGATAAGGAAGAGCCAGTGAAGAAGAGAGCAAAGAGAACTACGCAGAAGGATATTAAATCTGTCAAAAAAAAGGATGAAAAAGGAAACTTGGAGACATTTAGTAACGAGAAGCTAAAGCTAGAGGGATCATCATGCACTGATTCTGCAGATGTAAAAGTGTCGCAACAAAAAAGATTAAACCAGAGAGGTTTAATCAAACCTGTGAAGAAAAATATGAAGATCGGAGAATCAAATTCCAGCTTTTGCATGGAATGGACCGATATTGATTACGTAAGTGAAATCAACAATGTGGATAAACATATCGCGGAGAATGTAGTGAAGCTTTTCAAGGAGGACAACACCATACCCTTTATCGCAAGATACAGGAGGAATATGACTGGATCTATGGAGCCGGATAAGCTGAGAGCGCTTCTGGACAGTTTTGAGCAAGCCGAGACTATTAGGCTTCGCGCTGCGACGATTATTAAGAGCATTGACAAATTGGGGAAATGGTCGCCGGAGATTCATTCGATTATCACGTCTACGAAGTCCCTCGCCGATCTCGAGCATATTGGTTCTTTGTACAAATCTTCGGCCTCGAAGCGACTGGCAGAAAAAGCGCGAGAATTGGGCCTGGGAACTGTCAGCGATGCCGTTCTACAGGGACAGAATATACCGCTATTGATGTCCTTGGTGGACGAACAACGGGAAGGTTTGCGAAACGAGCAGCAAGTGAGAAGTGGTATCGTGCACATAATAGCAGATGTTATCAGTAAGAATAAGGAGATTTTCAACAAGGTGACGTCCCTTCGGAAAACGTTTTCTATAGACGTGCAAACAACGCAGTGCAAAACAGCGGAGGATTCAAAGAAAGTAAACGACCAAAAGTACGAGCAGTACTTCAATTTTAAGTCGAGCGTGAATAATATCAAGCCGCACCATACACTGGCCATTAATCGGGCTGAATCGCAAAAGATCATCAGCGTAAAGATCGTCGTTCCCGAGGGTTTCGAGCATGCATTCAAGGGATACTGCATGTCGCGATACACGCAACAGCAAGGACGAGGATGCAGCTTTGGAGAGCTCCATAGGGATTTGCTTAACGAGAGTACCGATTACGCTTATAAGAAATTGATTAAGCCGCAGCTGATACGTCGCGTGAGGAGCGAGATGAAGGAAAACGCGGAAAAGGCGTCCATAGAGGTCTTCGCGACTAACGTTAAGCAATTGCTGCTCTCCCCTCCTGTGCGAGGTAAAATCGTCCTCGGCGTGGACCCGGGTTACAGTCACGGATGTAAGCTTGCCGTTGTATCAGAGCAGGGCGACGTTCTCGAGACCGCTGTAATGTATCCTCATGCCCATCCGTCGGCGTTTAAAGACGCGGCCAACGTGTTAGCGAAATTAGTGAACAAGCACAGATGTACGTTAATAGCTCTGGGGAACGCTACAGCGTGCAGGGAGACCGAGCTGTTTCTGACAAAGGTAATAGAGTCGAAGATGTTCGGCTCGCTGAACGTGGTCTACACCATTGTTGACGAGTGTGGAGCCTCGATATACAGTTGCAGCCCGCAGGCAAAATCCGAATTCCCGGATCTCGATCCGAATCTAGTGTCGGCTATCTCTATAGCGAGACGCTTGCAGGATCCGCTGGCGGAATTAGTTAAAATAGATCCCAAGCATTTAGGAGTTGGGATGTATCAGCACGATCTTTCCGAGACGAAACTAACGAAGACGCTATCCGAAGTTAGTATGAATTTGTTTAAAGTTAACTAAATGGGGAACTTGATATATAGATAACTTGAGAATTTTTAACGTTATACGATAATGTGCTCTTATATAAATATATAAAATAAATTTTTAATTTATTTTATATATTTATATAAGATACGTTTTTGGACAATTCGAAGTTGATATTACTTTCGGCGATAATTTTACAAATTTAAATAGACGTGTGGCAAATTAATGCCTATTCTATTTTTAATAAAAAAAATCGCGATCAGAGATTTCTCAAAAAATTTTTCAGATAATGTGATAGTTTTTTGGGGAGAAATTCAATATGCAGCAGAGAGATACTCGTATCAATTGTTACAGGTTATCACGGAGGTTGTGAGTTTTGTAGGAGTTGATATCAATACAGCTTCCTATTATCTTTTACGACAAGTAGCCGGTCTCACGCCTGCTAGATCTACGAGTATCATCGAATGGCGAACTAAAAACGGACCGTTCAGGAATAGAGAGCAGTTATTGAAAGTGAAGGGTATCGGTAACAAAACGTACGAACAATGTGCAGGATTCGTAAGAATTCTGCCGGAGACATCAACAGCCGAAGTTAGCGAAATCTCATCGGAGAACGATTTTAATCCCTTGGATCAGACGTGGATTCATCCGGAATCATACGCGATAGCGAATAAATTCGTAAAATACTGCCAATGCAACTTGAACGATATTGGCACTCCGGCATTTATTGAAAAGATAAGATCTCGCGCGAGAACTGGATATGGAGAGCTAGCCGTGCAATTCGGCACCGACGAGACTACGATGGAAACAATAGTTAAAGCTCTCACAATGCAAAAGGACGAGGACATACGATCCAAATTGAACCAGCCGCTGTTTCGCAACAGCGTGCGACATTTCGACGATTTGACCGTCGGTACCATATTGAGCGGTGTCGTGCGAAACATTACGCATTTTGGATCGTTTGTAGACGTGGGTGTTGGTAAGGACGGATTGATACACGTTACCCGTATGAAAAAGGCTCTACATATAGGCCAGCGTGTGGAAGTGAAGGTAGTTAACATCGAACTGGCACGCCAGAGAATTGCTCTCGAGTTAATGAGTTAACGCTACATGTAATCGCGTCAATTACATTTTCCGGTTCACATATTGCAAACTAAGTTGATGCTCAAAAGCAGCTTTCATTTTTGTATACGTTTGTGTAATTTAGAAGGAAGATATAAAGTTAATTATTTTTGTATCTTAATATGATATCATTGATTTTGTGATGTTCGTGTTATTTTGCGATTTTATATTTGTTTGTTTTATATCTGTTTATTTTTGGGTAAAAGAACTTTTATTTTGACTTGATATATATCGTAACGCTGCGTTGACGATAAATTAATTTATAACATTTACTGATTTAGTTCTCTTATAATAAATGTATCAAGTCATAATAAGCAACAGTAATAAATATTCATTTCATAAATAATAAATTTAATAATTTTATAAATGTCTAATTCTTATACATTCCGGAATTTGTTCCTGACTTTATTGTGAATCACTACTATCTAGTGTTATTTGAATGTTTGTAGTTTATTCTACCTATTTATTATTTCTTGTTGTATCTCCCATACATAACACGTGGATAGTTTATCTCAGAGAAATGGATTCCACTTTATGTCGTGTAATGCGACCGCCTAAAACGCGAGCTCTATATGCGTGGTTGCGGAGAGTTTGTAAAACGAATTCCAGTCACGTGCTAACGTGCCTTTTCCCTTGCTGCTAGCAAAAGTACAGTCGACTACAAGGAGAGGGAGGGGGAGAAAGGGTAGGGTGTATTCCGCATTGAATGCTGCAGAAAGAAGGTCGCAATTGCGACAGACGGACAATCATGGTTTAATCTCTTGTTTCTGAAACCAGATTTTTTTTCTACCGAGATCATAAAAGATTAAAACTCGTCGCTCAATCATCATTTATAATGAGTTTCAAGTTTATTATCGCGTATCGAGATATGAAAAAATATAAGTACAGTTGGATGATTTAAAAATCGCAAATTAAAAGTTATCCAAACTTAAAAATAGCACGATAATAATTTCCCGACTTTAAAACTCAAAAATGAAGGTTTGCGAGAGATTTTATTTCATATTCTTTTTTTTTTTTTTTTCAGATAGAATCTTTTTCCTCTCCGTATGTTTCCTCTCCAATGAGAGAGTTTTATACATATACGTTTTATACATATACAGTAGATGCGATCGGCATGAATACGATTTTATTATTGCAGCCTTATATCTGATGATTTTTTCTTTTCTTAAAATACGCTTTTCGTTCGCCTCGCCTGAAAGTTTTAGCATGCAATCTGCGAATTCTATCCCGCTATCGGGAAAGTTCAGGCGCATACCATTCCGTTCTGTCCGCTGTTGTCTCGAACCTTGGCTACATTTTACATGAGGGGTATGTACACTGTATACACCGAATAGCTCGCTTTAGGCAGGATTTAAGAACGTGCCTAGCCTCCGTCGAAAAATCCGTATTTGATTACTATTTTTGGAATTGAGAAGCAATCTTTTCTATACACAATCAACGAACATGCAACGTGTATAATTAATCTTTTTAATGCATTGTTTACGATAATAAAGTTAGGTAATTAAAATGAAATAGAATCTTAAAACATTTTTAGGGCAAGAAAGATTAGGGCTGTTTCCCAAAAATACTTTTTATATTTGAGCTAAAATTGTAACAAATATATTTATGCCATATAAAATAATGAATTGTTTTTTAGAATTTTAAAACGAAATGTTTCTAAAAATATTTTTGAAACATATTTTTGGCATTATTATGCTCGATACATATGTATTATATAAATATAGTTATGTAATTTCTACAAATATACATTTTCAGACTATGAAGAAATGTGAGAAAGCCCTCATTATTAATGTTCAAATCATATAATGCATACGTAATGATGTTTATGATGTTTATTGAAGAGCGATAATTTGATATTGATCAACTTTATTAATTATTAACCGTTAAATTAAAATAGCCATTAAACATTCTCCCGTCTGGTTAAGCCGTTAAACATTTAATTAATTAATAGTTTAAGATTTCGCGTTATCGGATATCTGTTAAATTTGCGAAGAAATTAGAAAAACGCAGTGCTTGTGGCAGAATTTACATTTTCATTCAAACGGTATCAAATAGGGCCTGTCGATGTCATTCACGGAACAATGCACACGATTGATTTCTTTCGTCCAATCGGATAGATCAATCGAAGCCACAAAATACTCGCGAGCAACGCAACGTAGGTACACATTCCGTGTGTATAGAATGTATAATCCGGACATATATAAATCCGACGGAAAACGAAATGTTCACTATGCGAAACGAGCTGGAAAACGAGAATCATATATGACAAAAATCTATTGTTCTCCCACAGTTATATCTTAAATTCGCGCACGAATTGCATTAGTAGTTCAAGCGGCAAATAAATTTATTGTATAATGTTTCTTCACCAGAGACAAAGTATCTCGAAGAAAAGACAGTATTAAATGTGTATGTGAAAAATATATATATTAAATTTTGAAAGAAAGTAATAAGCAATTTATTCTCTAATTATATTTTTATATCCTCATAATCATAATTTATATTTTTATATTATTATAATATATATATTTTTATATTTTAATCATTTTGGGAAAAAATGTTATATAAATTAAAAGTTGGAAAAATTTTGTTCCAAATTTCAGGAAATTTTTTTTCTTTCTTTTATTTTACAAGATTAATTTAAAGCGTTATATTTTTATTGGAAAAAGTATCGCAAGTTAAATTCATTCAGTAGTAACAATATAGGTATCATTTTTCCAAGATTTAGATATCTATATTTTTATAAAACGTGAAAACTGATCAATTTTTAGTTATTTTTTTCCAAACCAATCGCTTACACATGTAATTTCGGAAGACCATAAAATGAAATTCAAATAGTTTGCAACTATTTTAAGTTCAAAAGTGCGAAATTTTTAACGATTGTTTTTATAGTTTCAATTAAGCTTTGATGAAGCGAACTTGCGATCGCGAGTTAACTTTAATCTCTGAGACGCCAGTCATGAAATCGAAGATATCATTTGTAAAATACGATTAAATTCTCTGTACGAATGTCACTATCGGCTCGTACGTGGAGTATTGAATATCGATTTAACTTCACACGCCACACAACCTTGGCATTGAATTCCCCGGGCCTTCCGCGTGCTCTTTCCACCGTATCTACCCTTTATTTTCCGGGACGCTTTTCATACCCGTCGTTTTTCTCCCCCCCCCCTCTCCTTTCATGCGCCCCATTGTTAGACTAGACGCTTTGAAACTACTTTTCACCCCCGGAGATCTGTCTATTGGCGCAACCGAGTAATAACCTCGGGTATTTTGTTGTTACCGGGCATCGAAGGGATTTTATTCCAATGTTACTTCTGCGCGAAGAAAGGAGCTAAGCTTTTCATCGTTGCGATATCCTCCATCATCATTATCCCGTGAGCACTGTAAACTTTCTGCATTAAATATCTCTGTACTAATCTTCGAATTAGAAATTCAAAGTAAAGTCCGCTTGCTCAATATTATACTTTCAAGTTTCTCGAGATCTTTTGTTCCTAGCGGAAGAAACATTATGAATTAGTTTCTCGCTTAAAATATCTATTTAATTTATGCGCGAATTTAAGACAGACAATCGCGGGAGAGAAAAGCAAGTTCTTGTCACACAGTATGATTAATATTGTGAAAATGAAGAATATATAAAGTTTTATGTTATCCCTTTGTGCATTCCCGAAATTTAATTCGAGAAGAGGAAGAATCTTTCGATCGTTTGCGGGAATCAACGAGTCTTTGTTGAAGAAGAATTCAGGGAATTCGATTTCAAAGAATTGATCAAAGAATTCAAAGTAGATAAGAGATGGCTCGATCTGGAGCACCCTGACTTCTTTCACAATATAATTGGTCATTACTGCGAAAGTAGGACGTTATGACTAATACGTGTAACTTAAGCACTTTGTACAAATTGCCTTTTCCGATGACGCGAGTGGCTTTGTCGTACCGCAAGCTGCGGTCGCACAAAGCGTTTCTCGTTGTACGTTGAAGAAGCTTTTTCCGCTTGCTTTCTTTACGGCCTTGCCATTCTAACGGCTTAAGTCCTTTCTTAGGCGAGCTCGCGTAACGCCAACCTAACGAGATGTAATATTTATTTTAGTGGGGAAAAATATTTTCGCGCTAGTACATACGACTGGGTTGATTTATACCGAGTGATTCTGGAAACGGAGACGGGGCCGTAGCTCCTTTCTTTTATTTAAGCGAGAATAGGAGAAAATTATAGGAGAAAAACTTTTTGCACCGTGATACATTTTCCTTTTTATCTTTCCGCGATCCAAGTTGCATCCTTTGCGATTCTCGCAAAAGTGCATCGATGCATTCGCAAAATGCAATTGCTTTATGCAACTGCTTTCTTTTTTCAGCAGGAGCCTCACGTAACTTTTATATAATTTAATTATTATTCCATGTGTATGAAAGTGTATTTGACATACATTATACACGATATTATTTGACAAAGAAACCGATATCTTTTTATGTTGAAGCAATTATTTATTGCGAGCTTTATCTGCGATATACAGGCAAAGTGCGTTTGTTGCATTTCCCCATATTCCCGCGACTGCTTCATCCTCGCGCGCTAACATTATTTCGTCATGTCGGGCGAGCTTTTCAGGTTGTCCCCGACGAAATCATCAGCCCGTCGCAGGAATACGCGCCGGAGGTTACTTAATTTCAGTCGCGACTCGTAGGAGTGGGCTGATCCAATTATCGTGGTTCACCACGAGCATCAAGGTGGCGGTTTCCATTCTCTCTGCATCCCTTTGTCTCCCGTCAAAAGAGAGTGGCCCTCCCCTCCTTCCCGATGGTGGTGGTAGACATCGGCGCGCATCGTAGCTTCGATTCTCAAAAGCAAAACCGATCGGACGGCTACCGAGCGAAAGGGATTTAGAAGGTTGAGACTGACAAATTCCGGTCGGCGAACGGATATCAATTCACTCCGTTTCGAATCCGTTTCAACGGTCAGTTAGCATCTCAACCCTTCGTCGAGCTTGATTTATGTAGGGGAATTCGGGGTTGTTAAAGTGAACATGAAGATTACAGCATACGATCCGAGAATTCCTCTCATTTAGGTAATGTTATTATCCGAGCAAATTCTCAAATATATCAGTTGAAAGATATATGTATAGTCAGTATAATGTGCGATAAGAGAAATAATAAAAAATATAGAACAAATGTCTTTTAATTAATCATGTATTTTCGAGAAGATTGATTTTAAACATGAAGATCTCGTGTATTTGTTTAATCTGTGCGCCGTTTATAATTTTTGTAATAATTTTTAATTTGTAACTAAAATATTGCTATCAGTTTCTCATGCTACTTTAATATATATTTGCAATTGTATGCAGTTATGTCATTTCGAGAGAATTCGTGAAAATTAATGACATCCATAACTGGAATCTCTCTCACTAGATATGTATCATCGTGTGAATATAGTGAATAAATGCTAAAATTGTGTGTAAATTCATATGTTACTAGATAGCAAACGTAGATGTCAATTTATAGTCGAATAGATAGCCACACTCACACACCACTTTCACATGATTTTCTCTCAAAAGCTACGCGCGCACTCGAGAAAACAATATTATTTTATTTTCTTTATGTCTTTTCTTTTTCACAAAGTATCATCTCTCTGTTACCAGAACATTGATTGACCGAACACTCCATATGACACAATACGAGATATAATAGTAATTAGATATGTGTTGAGCAATTACTGGCGATGTGGATGATATTGATTCAACGAAAAACGTAAAAACATTAACGTGTTCCACCCTAATGGTCCTGATTTCGTCGCCATCCGAGACATAATGCGAGTATGCGAGAGAGCCTACATAAGGGTTGGCTCGCGACTCGCTCCCGGCGTAAGGGTCTCTCTACACCCTCTCGATCAATATTCCGTCCAGTGGCGTAGCCACTGTTTCTTTTTCACGTAACCACATTGCGATTTTGTTTGCCTTTGAAAATGTGATCCTACGATTATTAAGGACACCGTGACGATGACGTGAACGCGAAACAGCGCACCAGTTTTATCTAATTACAGATAAATGAGATAACAAAAGGATTGACCGAAGCTATATTTTAGGTGTTGTGAATAAACCTCTAATAAAATATAGAAACTCTTGTCTCGGAATTTTTCTTTTCACTTCTAAAATGAAATATTTTTATACATTACATAAATATGATGATAAATTATTGTATCATTATATGTGTGTATATATCATCGCAATATAAAGATTAATCTACATCATATGGTATTTAAGGATTAAAAAGCTATTTTAATCTTTGTTATTTATATAAGGTCAATCTTTTGCTATTTGAAGCGCATCTAAGAAATTATATAGATAGTTCTACTTTAATGTCACCAGATTCTGATTTTACATGAGAATACTCGTGAAATCAAGTGAAAAATATGGTAAAAGAACGACATAAAATGTTGTTTACCGAAATCAAAAAATGGTTGTTTAAGGTCTTTTGATACTTGATGTAATTTTAAATGGAATATTGCTGAGCTTTTGGAGTATTTACACGGTGTAATACGGCGCGATTTGGACAAGTTCCGATATTTTCGAGCGAAATTACATTTGCATAAGCCACAGCCGTTGGGTAAATTCGCTACTGCCAGTCAGGATATTTAATTGGAGAACCGTCATGCTACGCAACTGTCAATGGGGAAAATCTCTCCCCATAACGCGATTAAATTTCGCGGCCAATTGCCGTGACGCAAATTGGTGAACGACATATGGCTAAACAGGATTCTTGATGATTACCGTCCGCCATATATTACAAAGCACGTACCTACACACTCTACATCTTCTGTGCAAACGTAACGCTGGCATGGTCATGATTAAAGCAGTACGTCATTCTGATTTTAATGAGATTTGTGCAGCAGCTATTAGTTAAATTACGGCGTGCGGCGTGTTTCAACGGCTTCCTAAATTATCCGGCGATAATCTCAATCAAATAATTTTATGGCGCGATTAATACGAGTTGCGAGTGTTTTAGTTTTGTTTGCGAGTGATGCACTCTGTTTATGATACGACGAGGTAACTCCCTTACTGCACATATTGTCGTGTACCTTGAGGATTTTGTTTCGGAAGTTATTTCGCGCTCGCGATAGAATTTTCCAAATTTTATTTCACGAGATGTTTTCAAGTTTCGCAATGCGCAACTGATACCTACGTGAAACATACACCTCGTAACAATGGAAAATGGAAAAAAAAATAGCAGCTTATGTTGAAGTTTACTCTTGTTCATTCATATTGATTTAATATGATTAAATCGGGAGTTAACTTTGTTATATAAGCTCTCTCTCTCTCTCTCTCTCTCTCTCTCAATAAATTGCGTTAACAATAGCAAAATTCAATATCCAGAAATGCAGAAATCCAGAATTTATACGATGTATAGAGATCTGTTATTCAAAAGTCTGTAAAAGCCCGTAAATAGATTATATTGCGTAAATGGCTGGTGCAACTTTTGAGCATAGTGACATATTTGTCGGAATCCATGGATGCGTAATAAAAATTTAATTACCTTTATCTCTGATAGTTGTGTCGGGGACTCTTTCTATGATATGTTGTTTGCCTGTTTCATTATATGTTTGAGTCTACATTCTGTCTGATATAATTCACAATAAATAATAACCGACAATGAAATTGAAGCACGCGTCGATATTTTTCATCATGCATTTCTTTGATCTCGATTTGCTTTTGTAAAATTATTTTTATTACTGAGGTAGAGTTTGTTTTAATGAAACGTAGAAATAAATAAACGCACAATCACCATGCGTTTGATTTCAACGATGTGCATGCAAGTTTCATATCTGCTTTTCTTCTGCGAGCAGTTATCCCCGAATAATCGGCAGACAGGAAATTTCATGTGCATTTGTCTCGGTGAATAAACTACCTAAGTTAATTTAAAAAGATATATAAAATACAATCGGAAGCAAAAGCGGTTTATATTAGGATACCATGTAATATGATAGCTATACCGATTCCCTTGTTTTCAATTTGTTACAGTGTTCTTCCACTGGAGCATCATATTCGATGGGTTTGGCGTTTGGAATACTCTCCGGAGATCCCTTTCATCGCTGGGAGAACGAGGAGATCAGATGCATCATAAAGTAGAGGTGAGATTACATTGGCAAAGATAACATTGCGTCAGAGCGGAGACGGTATTCCAACGGAAATTGAACTTGTCAACATTGAAATAGAAAATTATAAATTATCTTTTTAGATATATTAAATGGATTCTTTTTCTTTAAGCCACGCGATGAATATAATATAACGTGATTTCGCTCATCTGATAATATACAATTTAGTTTTATCAAATGATAATCGCGAGGAAAACGAATAAGCAATATTATTTTTTTATAAGGTTGTTCTGCTTTTACCGAATATCAATGCGAATAAATGCATTTTATTACGTTACGTACAAACATATATGTATAATATATAATATTATTATATATTTTGTGTACAATATTAAAATTCATTATTTTTAAATCAGATATTGTAAATATTTAAAAAAATAATGATCAATTTTTAATTATTAAATTTTCTTATTAGAGAAAAAAATAAGAAAAATTCGCGGTGCAAGTCAACGATCACATAAAAAAAAAAAATCTAAAATTTGCACTATTAAATGCGATGAATAAATCAACCCATATTCATATAATATTCACGATATTTCGCGTAATTTCTGTAACGCATCTGATATAACGCGAATCATTCGTATTACTGTTTTATAAACGCGATAATAAATGTAATTCAAAAATACGTTAAAAGATTTATATAAATTTTAACAGTTACTTTATTTTTGGAAACTTTATATTTTAAGGTCTTTTAATATCTATTTTAAGCTTTAAAATCGTGAGAAATAAAAAATTACATTATCACTGTGTTTAGAAAGATAGCTAGTCCATCTAGATTTGATCAAAACAAAGTTTCTTCGCGTCGAGTTACATGCTTGTCAGTTGCCGACGTAGACAAGAATGATTATCAAGATGGAAAATAAATTCAATATAACCTGATTTGTCAAACCTCCGATTTATCAAGTGAAATCAAAAGAAAGAGTGTGAAAGAAAGTTAAACAATCCATTGAAAGTTAAAAACCGCAGGAAAAAATGAATCCCAGATCTTCTAGACCGCACTCGACAGCGATTATTTTAACAGCGAATCAATGATTCGCTCCTGCATGAAACGGACAAGTGTATCTACGCGTGTAAGCGTAAACTCAACGTCAATCAGAGTAATTGTCACGCTGAAAAATGTCTCTCGCCAATGCGAAACTCGATAGCGAGTCATAAAGTCGATCAGTTATGTTTACGATGTCATGTTACAATGTTTTATCTCGTTGATTTATTCACGCTCGTCGGAGCCCGACTTCGGTCCATGCCCTTTATCGCGGAGCTTCACCCATGGAAGACGGCAGCGCGCGGTAACGACTTTATTAGGGTTATCGACGTGCGCACGTGCCTCACCCTCTGACATTTCAACTCTTGGCATGTTCGTTATGGAAAGTGGGCCTGGCCGACGCCCGGCGCCCGGCGCCGCGCCGCGCCGCGCCGCGCCGGCAGACGCGGTAGCAGCTAATTGCTAATTATCTTACGGTTTTAATCAATCAGTCAGAACGACACATTGTGCAGCCATGGCAGATGTTGCGCAACCGCCGCAGTACCTCTTCGTCGTAATCAAGTCCAGATCGTTCGTATAATTGGCCGATTACGTGATCTCGTCGTTACACGCCCGTCGGTTACTCCCGTCGCACGCTCGTTGTACGGTATTGCGTGAACTTCATTATTCCGCGCTCGCTGTAATTCAGCGGATACAAGGGTGAATCTGCGCCCGGATCGGCGCACGAGGAAGCGGTTTCCGTATTGTTATAAGCGTCGCACACCCCTTTCTCTTTCTCTCTCTTTCCTCTCCTCACCCATTCTCTCTCTCTCTCTCTTTCGCCGCGGCGAAATTGCAGCCTGGCGTCCAGAAGATATATTTCACGCCTTGTTGCGAGTAAGTGGCTTCTTCCACGCAGGATTAATGTTGTAACGCGCGCTACGCGTTATGCATAGCACATAATACCTGCTGCTAATTTATTTTTCAAAAAATGCTGGAGACGCGTGTATAAAGTAGCGTTATTACTCAGACAGCGCAAACATCTAAGAGACGTTGCGAAGAAGTTTGTAAAAGTGTCTTTCGGACGTCTCTAGCACCATTAGGAATCTTCGTTTATTATGTTCGTTATGCGCGAAATATCGAGAAGAAAGATTTAATTAAGTATTATATGGTAAGAGATAATCTACGTAACACTTGCTACGTAATGATAAAATATTTTTTACTTTCTTTATTATATTTAGATTTTCTAATTAATACCTACATGGAATCGATCATTCTATCGATGCAATCGAAAAGTCTAAGATGAAAGATGCTCGAATAATATCTTCTAAACTTCTTTGCGATTTGCGCTACCCGGAGGCATACTTATTGTTACGCTCTCAATCGAGAACGAAAAAGAAATACTCGCCGTGAGAATAAGACTTTTGTCGATTTGTAAATGTGATGATACCCGTAAATCTATTTCTCCGATTCAGAAAGACGTTATTTCATATTTTATGACATGTTTTTATTTCCTCATTCGAGTATTTTAAAAAAAAGCAATAGTTTTGATGAACAATACTAAAATTAGAAATAAAATCTAAGTATTAAAATACATGATATTTTTCACACAATACTCTTCTATTTAAATACTTGTGCTAATAAACTGTGGAATTCGATAGGAATCTTAAACATTTGTTTGAGATAAATTTTTATTCGTTACATTCTTACGCGTGAACGGCGATGGGCAACTCGATAAAAAATATGATAAAAGCGCCATATTAACAGGCGCATGGAGCGTTCGACCTGTTTTAGTTGAAACTCTCGATATATTGGTTTAAGTTCCTAAACCGCTACACGACCACGGAGTTGCTAATTAATCTCTACGTTCTGTACTCGACCCAGTTACGATAGTCAGGTACTCAGCAGCGATCATGCTATAACCTTCTGGCCCACTTTCGACAATGTATAAAAAGCGGGGATTACTCTCCCATATTAAATGCGTATCTCGCGGTGAGAGCGAGAAAAGAAAGGATAGGGAAAAAGAGACGGAGAGAGGGTCTGCATCCTGCGATTCTTACCACATCGGGGACGGAAAGAAGCGAAGTGAAAAGCGAGTTTCGCAAGATTATTGTTAGATGCTAGGCAGTAGCGGATTATCCACCGGGCCTGTGTTTAAAAATCTTAACGTTTATGCAGGATTATATCAATCTAAGGAAATCGCGATTGCAAAGACCTTTAGATAAATCATCGTTGATGATTTTGAGGTACTTTGGATAGATGCGGAATAATTTAAAAGACAAAAGCTTGTGAAATCTGTGAGAGCGTGGCACTCTTAAAAATAGACAGAAAGTGTCGGAATAATGTAGATTCGCAAATTGACAGTCCAATTACAGGTAAATTTACTTTATTTGTGAAGCGATCTGTATGCAAATTGCAATGCTTCACGATGAACAATTGGATTTGCGGTATTTGCTTATCTTATCAATGTTTCGACACGCTATTAGTCTCAATCGTGTCGGCGAATATATCATCATGCAGTTCGACTTCTACGAATTAAGTGAATTCCTCTGTCAATTTGATTTGCGAATCTGTATTAAACGGATGGACTACTCCGTTTATTTATACGTATTTTGTATATATTATACGTATTTATACGCTCCCCTAGATTCCTCGAATCTTTCTCTATCGGAAATAGATGAGCGAATCTGTCCGATTCAATTACGATCCTAAATTATTCTTAAATATCTAGAATTGTTTTTAGGTCTTCTTCTTAAATTATTCTTCTCCGCACCGTGTCGCCTCCAGGGTCTAAAAATATCTCGATCCGTCATTGCTCGCATCTCTCTTCAGCTTCCTTTCCCACATGTCAGTCGCGAGAATGAAAACGTCTCCGCTAATTGCCGCGCATCAGTCCCTTGCACTTGCAAATTATTTGCGTCATTCTGCGTATATATGTGGAGACTGCAAAATATACTGCAATCTCGCAAATTCGCGAGGTGGTTGATTAAATAGAGTCTCACGCGTCGGGAACCTATTGTTCGTGTCAGCAAATGATTCGATCACGCGCAGACTTCTCGTATTCTCGACGAATTCCGCCGAGCTCGGTCGCTCGTTATTTTTTCTCGACTCGATGAATATTCGAATGTCCGCAGGGGAGAGTTTGTTTCTCGCCGCGAAAGTGGGATATGTCGCGGGAACGACCCGTCGGTTACGAACGGACGCGGACGGCGGGGCGTCTAGACGCCACGGCGCCTGTTTTCAAGCATCAAATGCTTACGGAAATGCGGTCGATGCTTCGAGCTTTCTTGCCCCCGAGCTTTTGCCGTAGAAATTTCGCTGGCGCCACGCCGTTCGCGCTGGCCGCAATATCTCAAACAGTTTACGCTTAAAAAACTGCGAAACGGTCGACAGGACGAAAAAATTGACGTGTGTATCACAAACTATTACAAGAGGCTTTTTTGAAAAATGTAATATCACATTAGATAAATCAACGATTTTTCTTATGACGTATCTTTCGTAAGTAGTTCTTAACGATTTTTGCCTGTATTTGTATTTTTTGTTGACAGGAAGATTATGGAGAATAATGAATCCACCATAATGTTAATTTAAAAAGTATGCAAAGTAAAAAGGCACAGTTAAAAAAGGCGTGTTAAATCAATACTCGAAAGTCTCGAAGTATTGTTGCCTCTTTCCCGCGATGCTGATTAGTTTTCTCGCTTAATTGGCTCATTTTTTGTATTGCGAGAGTAACCGATAAGATATAAAAATTATTTGTTAATTTTTTGTTATTTTTTTGCTTTACTTTTGAAAAAACCGTCGAAAAAGTTACGAGGTATTTAAAAATAGCGTATACATAAGTCATATACACATACAGCATAACAAAAATTATGTTTCATTGTATAACATGATTTAATACTAGCGGTGGTGGACGCGCGAAATTATTCATTGTATAACAATGAATAATTTCGCGCGTCCACCACTGCTAGTATTAAAAAATATTGAAACTCTAATGGGATATTTATTGATCTTATTTAATCGATAAAGTGGCATTTTCGGCGATACATCCCTCTCGATTTATTACGCGCCATTTATTCGTATGGATGCCAGGCTTCGGACACGACACGCCATTTTCGTCTTCCCTGCATTCGGAGATTTTTTTTGCCATTATCCTTTATCCCGTAGAATTTCATTCGCTCGATTAAATCGAATAAAAACGCGGCGCTTCGTACGTGACGTTCTCAGAGCGAAGAGGACGGATAATTTTTTTAATCAGGAGATGTGGGTTCTCGCGAGTCGCGGCGGTGCACTCTAAGGGGCGACCGCCGCGCCGGATCGATTTTAATCTCTATAAGAGAACCCCGGGGTGAGAATACGCGCTTATATTCAGATTGAAAATGTTACATCGCGTTGCACATGCTGCGATTGAAATGCATTTAATGGACGGCGGTGCTGCGCTTGAAGGCAGGGTATAGCCGAAGTCAAATGTTTTGTTCCGTCATCTCCACCGTCGTGTGTGCGCGCGATCGATCAGACCTGGTTTACGACAGACTCTGATAATAATTCCAGATACTTGAATTACCTCCATCGTTCATAACTCGCGCGTTATAAAGCGCTTCGTACACTGAAAGAAAAATGTAGTTACTTTTGGCCTCAAAACCACAATTGTATAATATTTCTAACGATAAATATGATTAACTTAACTTTAATATGCGTCTTTATGTTAACCATAATTATCGTTAAAAATAATATAAAATTGTGGTCGAGTCTAAAAGTAACTATATTTTTCCCTCAGTGTACATAAAAGTTTCTGTGCGCGACATTAAATAGACCAGGATAAACAGCGTTATCTAAAAATTAGGGAGTTTTTGCAATTACGTATTTGGTATACGGTAAACGTTAAAGTGACATAATCGCATCGAAAAACGAAAATGCGCACTTTCACTATTGAATAAGATTAATTCACTATAGGAAAAATAAAAGAAGAATAAGATAGCAATGAGAAAAAGTGAACAAAGAGGCATACTTCTTATTAATAATATCACGTAAGTGTTATTACCAATCTTCTTCATTCCCTGTTTCTCTTTCTCTCTCTCTCTCTCTCTCTCTCGCTTTGCTGAAAATTCCAGCTGTCATGAATTCGTACGCGTCCGAATTTTCCGGCGGCGCTTAACTGCATCATTTACAAAGCCCGCCCGTCCCAAATGGACGTAAAATTTCGCGAATGCGCGGCATCGAAGTGAAACGAGAGGCGAGCATCGCGCAGATTAAAGAACATAAAACTTGGTCGGGGGGGAGGGTGTATAATAAAGCATCCCCCTTCTACCCCGCTCCATCTTCTTTCTTTCCTCCCTCTTTCCGGAAGCTCGCCTTACGTCTAACGGGCAGTTTTGCGCCACCGATGTCTCGTTTCTCTCGCCGGGCGCTTGAATTACGGCGAGTTTTCCGCCTTACTGTCTATTTACTGCGTGCTCGCGTGCCACAGGTAATACCGCAGGTCGACCGGCGCGCGGAAAAAGCTCGCCCAGTGAATTCCTGGATACTTTCAGCAGTATTTACGGCGCTGACCGCTCCCCCCGCAGAATTTATTTAATTACCGCGCGTGACTCGTGTGGGACACACACTACTTTATTAGAGTTTATGCCAATTTTCGCGCGTCTCGGCGCGCGCGAGCGGGGACCGCAATACCGATATCAATCACGCGATATAGGATCGACATCGTTATTGGAATTTTTGGTTCCGCGGCGCAACCGCAGTTTCAATCAAAGCTCGAAGCTCGTCGAAATTCTGTAAAGATATTTCCAATGGATTGTAATTTAACGGTTATTTTTTCTAGAATACCGAACAGTGGCATTTTATAATATTTTTATTTTTGTTTTTTTTTTACGTGCTGTAACCAATAAACTCATTATTGGAGTGGATTGCATATTGCATAGCTTCGCCTATTCAATATTGATTATGTAAATAATGTTAAACGATATTAATCAGCTGATATTGTAAAACACTTTTCTCGATCTATATTATGATGGATTTATTAGCCTCCATAATCTCGTATCTGCTCCCCCGATATAGTCATTAAACTGTATGGGCCTTTTATATACGGGGTTTTTTTCTGTTCGGATAACGCAAGATAATGTGCAACACGAGTCTCCACTATATTGGCTGACGCCATGAAAGAACATTTTAGAAGATAGGGCTTTCTTGGATGGGGAACTCTATGATTATGAATTATAATATCGCCTCTTGTACGACAATGGACTTCGAATGGAGCTGCTGCTGTGTATAAAAAATACACGTGGCAATGTGGGATCGGAATGAAAAAATGGATAGAAGCTTTATCTTAGTGAATGTGAAAGTTTCATCGGGCATGACATTAAAACATAAAGCGACATTGTCATCTGAAATGGAAGCTCTTGGACGATAGTTCTCAGAAGGGGACAAATGCGTCGTTAACGCCGACACGTTTAATGAGGGCATTTTCGCAACGTGGGTGTTCACGTTTGACCTTAACGTCCACGCGTGTTTAATTCAGCCGGGAACTTCAATGCCTTATTTATTATTATCATCTTAGGATGTAGAGATGGTTTGAATAAACTGACACGTGTCTGCAGCAAAGGTGATTTTTTGCGAAAATCAGACGATCGATGGAAAAATCGAATCTTAAGTGAAATCTAAACTATCTAAAACCAGCCAAATGAGCATGAACGAATGCGAACAAATTATTTTTAATTATAGAATTATTTCTGGACAAATGTAGACAAATTGTGGACAAACAATCAAATGCCATAACAGTTTTGTAAAAATTCGCATTTCGGGGGTTACTTTTTTCTCAATAGACAACATCGTGTATAATCTATCGTTATAAAAATTCAATGTTCATGAACTAACAATTCTTATCGCTGTCATGTTGATTCAACTTGATGACAGTGTGGATAATATTGCGATAAGAAACGTACAGCGCGTAACAAGATTTTCGCTCTTGAGTCTGTCACCGTGACAGCGACGGAATCCCTTGGATTAGGACGCAAGCTGGAAAGAAAACAACAGTGGTTTTGCCATTCGAGCAGCGTAAAAGCGGCAGAGGGAAAAGAAAATCGAGGGTGCGCACATATTACGCACGCTCGACGCCTCGAATGTCTTCGCTGCATTCAGGAATGAACGTCGCGTCGGGATATTTATGATCTCTCGCGATTCTGTTTACTCGACTAAAAAAGTTTCTCTCTTTCGGATTGCACGTAGTCTTAGTAAATCATAATTCTAACATATTGATGCTTAATCCACACGGCGTAACTGTTATAGAAAATTTATTGAGAATATAAATGACCGGCGTTGAAATTAATTAAACTGCATCGACAAATTACGTCGAATTGTTTAATCTATGAAATGAAAATCGAAAATAACTTGCTTATTAATTTATTCGATACGAAATATCAATCATTTATAATTTTATGCACACATTATTCGAATAGCTATCTGTCAGTCTATTTTTTTCCTATGAATAATCCTAAAATTTGCATATCTAGATGTCAATTTATTGAACACGAATGTCAAAGTATTTACGATGCATGCACGTGAGACCGATAGAGACTTAAGATTACAATTTCAATGGGTTTTCGAAATTTCTCATTTTGTTTTGTAATTTTTAACTTAATTTGTAGTTCGTAAAAAAAAAGATTGCGCGATTATCGAGGAGGAATTTAGAACGTGTGAAGAGACTGCCGTGCTCTTCTCGTGCAACCCGTGGAATTGAAGACGGGCCGGGAGCTCTTGTCGTAAAGACGGCAGACTGGGAGTATCACGTGCGAAGCTAACATGTCCTCAGAGAGCCGAGGGTTGTTTTCTGTGTGTGTATAGCCGACGTATCTACATGCATCTCTTTCTGTTATGCAGTATATACACGATACACGCGCGTGTGTACACATGTAAGCAGCTTCCGTTGAATCTTTTCCGGCTGCAAAACGCCAGCCCTGGCATATCAGTAAGTACAAAACGCGCCTTAACCCACTCGCAAGCTCGGCATGTACATTGTGAGACATAGTAAAACGGAGGTAAATAACATATCTCGGAAAGTATGAATTTTAAACGAGAAGTATGAATTTTAGATTTTTGAAAAAATCGTCGAATTTTGAGAGGTGCGTTTAGTGGCTGCGTTTTAATATTTGTTTTAAGAAAAGTTGGTTTCCTTTTCCCATCTTGAGTCGCTATCGGTTTTACGTGCATTAAGCATCGTAAATACTTTGATATTCATGTTAAAAAAATAAACGTCTAGATATGCAGATGTTAGGATTAGTCATAGGAAAAAATAGACTGACATATAGCTATTTAAATAACATGTGCATAAAATTATAAGTGATTAATATTTCGTATCAAATAAAATTTATATCAAGATCGAAGTACATTTAATATTTTTGGAATTTATCGTTTTATACGTTTCTGAATACTATATGTACTTTCATACATTCTTAACGTTAACAAAACTTCTGTTATATTAACAGAAGTGCATTTGTGAATAACTACGCGTAGGTAAAGATCCTCATGTTTATATATGTTATAGAAGGTTGACATATGTATATTATACTTAGGAGAAACTAGGGTAAAACTGGGATAAGCGGATCAAGCTGGGAATATTCGCTTATTTCGCGAGAGGTAGGGGACACCCAATAAAAACGTTGAATAAAATCGAATGGCTGACTCGTGACTAAATTCTCGTATTCTCGACTAAATGCTACGGACGTATAATTTTATATCGAATTTTTAATGAAATGATAGTTTAATTTTTCATGAATTTAATTATTAAATTTTTGAAGTACGTTATTAGTCTAAAATCTATTATTCAGAATTTAATATCGTGATATTGAAAGCTCCTTTTGTTATTGCATAAAAGGGATTAAATCCTTTTACCGCAATTGCTCAAGCCCGCCGCGTTCGATTTACATTTAGAGCAACGGGCACGAAATCGTTAAAATCCGAATTTATTTGCTGCTATGTAATCACTGTTTGCACAGAGGAAACGACGATCTCATCTCAACGGTAAAGAAAATGTATGACGGTGGGTCCCCTCCGTCTTCCACGACGGAGATCGAATGTAACCCGATTCGAGCGATTCAGCTCTCTGTCAGAGTAACGAAGCTCTTTCGATTCCACTCGCGTTTCCAACGTGCCCGCGGAGAGCACTCCGTGCCGCGCGTTTAGTACAACATTTCAGTTTCGAGTGTATACTGAATTCTCGATACGGTGAAAAAAAAAGTACCCGCCGCCGGACAATGCGCCACTCTCCGGCAAATGAATATTGACGGTGCAGAGTGAAGAATTGCCCAAAGTGCTTTGTCTTTATTTCTGAAACGGATTCACTTCTGTTCCACAAATCTGTGCTAATTGAGTTATCAATATTTCGTCCATAATTTCGCGTGTATACGGAATGTCTGAGCGCCACCAGAAATGATACAATTCCGTAATGTGCAGCACAGGGGCCGGCGTTTCCTCCCGTTCGAGATTTTCCTCTCCAACCACCCCGTCTCTTGCTCCCTCTTGTCTACCGCGTCATTAAATCTGCGACGCGTCGACTTCCACTACTTTCAAGTCATTTGAGAACTCGGGTATTGCGCATTCCGCCCTGCATGCAGATATCCGTACTCCAAGCCCGCCGCCCGCCTCTTCCGACGATCCTTTCTCAGCCCCTCCAACCCTTTCGCGTCCCTTGGAATGAATGGACGAGCTTAGCGACTGCCGCGAGCTAAAAGCGCCTCGCCGTCGTGACGCTTGCTCGAGGATCGGACCGAATTCTTCGCGAGGGCGAGCATTTGAAAGAGCTTTTATCAATTATACCATCTTATTTTACTTATCGCCGCTATACCACCCGTCGTCGTCGCGTTGCCCGAACGGAATATAAATAGCGCGATAACTCATTCTCAGAAAGTATATTCCAACCGCTGCCAGACATTGATACAAACACGCTTTGCATTTTAAATTCAAGCAGCTGTAAGTTTGCGCGTCGATTGTAAGGAGCGTCGGCTCAAGTGTCAGGTATTGAACTATCGATTGCTTTTAACGAGCGTCCTCTCGTTGAAATGTCCCCTTCAATCAGAGAAAATCGTCTGCTTCTGCGAGGGGCGCTTCAATTAATATCTTCACACTTCGTTTCAGTCGCGAACAATAGCGAATAGATGGGAAATAAGAGCGCGATGCGATATAAATGACATGACAATGTTAATAGATTATTGCCAATATGACTCGAGACTTTTACAGAACAGTAAAGACAATATTGTATTCGTTGGTATATTTTTTTAATTCGACGTTAAGACACGACGATTTATTAAGCATTACGAAACGCAGGAAAGACGACATTGCGCGCTCTTATTACAGCTTCTTCTTTTCGTAATTCGTAATTATCTTAATCTTCTAAAGAGAGACGATACCGTGCAATTTGCAGACATTTCCTTAGCCCGTTATATTAAACGGTTTCCGCATTTCAATGCCACGCGAGGCGACCGTTCCTTTCACGGGGAAAATTTCTATTTGTTCAGGTACACAGAGAACGGGAACTGATGTCGCGATGCATAGCAGGAGAGTGGAGAAAAAAAAAAATAAAACGTTTGTGTGTCGGGCACCGGGCACTCATTTTCGTGCCATTCATACGATGAAAGGTGGGACAGGTCGGACGCGTTGTTGTTTGCCGCATTTATCATTTGTACGCCGCGCATCATGCTTCAACAATTTGCAAAAGTGCATTGTTGATCCCGGTGCAAATACCATGCGACGCGTTTCGGGCCGCGAGGGGGGACAGACGCGCATAAATAAGCGTCGAGAGGCTATTTCTAGATACGCGGGAACGCGGGCCCGGTATGTACTTGCGCGTGCAGTTGCGGCAATGCATATCAAACGCGTTGAATTTTTAACATAACTACCGCATAAACCTGCGCTTTAAGCAGCGGACGAGTGAACGATAAAAATACGCAAAATAACGACACAGATATATATATATTTATATATACTTTTTTTTATGAGAATGAAGTGGCAACACCCGGCGCGCAAATTCTGCAGATCGACGTGACCCCGAAAATCTCCCGACGAATTTATTAATCCCCGCCAGCGCGGTCCAAACCGCGCGTTTCGGGAGCGTAAAGACACGCGATCGCGAATTATTTCGCTTTCCGGGTTTTGACTTGGCCGTCCTCCTCTCTGACCGACCTTTTCGACCGCCTGAACGTGCCGTCGGTGAAATTGTTACACTCCTTGAAGCCACCGAGGGATGTTTGATGCGGGAAGCTCGGGAGCTTAAAACGTACGTGCACATACATATGTATAATATATGTACCCGCGTATGTGGCATGTACATAGGCGATACCACCGTCGGCCCTCTCTGCCATCGACACCTTTACAGACGCTACGTGTGTTGGCTCAGGCTCGTATAAAGATGTTCATCCTCTCGTACTTGTACACACACGGCGTGTTACGGAGGCTCCGAGGTTGATACCTAATGCCGGACCGGCGTCGTTTGATTGGGCGCATCGAAGTGAGGTGGGTAACGATAACGGTTATCGTTATAGCCTATTCAGTATCTTTGACTACGAAGTGTTAAAGTATTCCAGGTGGTCGGGACACGGGATCGTTATTGCATCGGGGGAGGGGGGGGGGGNGCCCCGGCTTCTTCCTACGGCCGCGGTAACACGTGCTAGAATTCGTGATTGTACGGTCCGCGAGCGCGCCCACTCGTCGGCGGATACTTTTATTTATACGGCCACCCTCGTCAATTTTAATCCTACAGCCAGCGCGAGTCGGATGTTTTTTTTTTACAGCTCATGTTATATAAATGAGGGTAATCCCGAATAACATCTTATAAGAAGGCGATCAATATATCGCCGACTCTGCGAAGAAAACTTTACCCCATTTTTTCCCCTTCTTCCTAATCTCCATTTTATTCTATATTCTAAACTCTTCAATTTACTGTCGCAGGAATCAAAATTGATTTTAAAACTCTAACTGTACACTCGGCTGTCAAGCCCGTGCTCTCGTGTACGTAATTTTCGTCCAAAGTTTCGTACTTTTCCGTAAAACCGAAGTCCTCGAGTGCAGACTTCAACCGAGCGAGATAAAATGACAATTCCAGGTTTGCGCTACAGCTCGGGGCCTCGTCTCATCCCCTGCGATGTAAGTCTGACTTAGTTGGCTTCGCAAAGCCCCGTGACGGGTTTTCTCGTACTACGAGATAGTTTGCCCGAGCAAGTTAAGCGATTAGGCCGATGAACCCTTTGACCCGCGTTTAATTTACTAAAAGTTTATATCGCCGAGAATCGCTGCGATTGCTTCATTAAAATATTTTTATTTAAATAAATTTTAAATAGAAGGAAGTTTAATTTTTAACTTTTCATTTCTTTTAGAAATGTCGGACGGAATTGCCTAAATATTTTTTGATACTCTCGTATCACGAAGTTTATTGCACTTGTGTAATTTTAGATACTCTTTAGATAATCTTTTTGCATATAATCGTGTATTTACTTAATTTATTATTAACAAAATTTCTACTAAATCTCTAGCTGAAACTATTATTTTGATTATCTAATCGCAAGCGTGATTATCTAATCTTTATCGCAATTTATGAAATTATTCGGAGAAGCGATCTCTCGATCTGAAGAGCGCGTATTTCAAGAGAGATGATCTTTACCGCGTAATACCACGCATTCCACATTATTAATGAATTTTTACCGTAACGTGGAACTATCCGCACATTCTTGAGGAAACTCGAGGGCAACGTAAATACTTCACACGAACAAATGTCTTGCTGCATTTTTCATATCGTTCATACCACCGCCACCAGCGGAGACCACGTTGTTTCCTACATCTTTAAAGAGGCTACCGGAAACAACCTACTAGTCTGCGGTATAGCAGCTTCTGAAATCGCGCGCGCGAGTCTCCAGATGATCCTCCGGGCGATCTTCTCTGTGTGACTTTTAAAACTGTAAGCACCGAGCCTTCTACGCTTTTCGCGTATAGCTGGCGATCGTTTGAATCCATCTCGCCGCGTTGGCACCTATCTCAGCCACGTTCGCGAAAGTCTATCCGCAATCAGAGGTCTGCAGGATCGCGTCCCCTTAGATTAGCCGCTTTCTTCGAATGTTGAGAAACTACCCCTTCGCCCCTCCATCAACTCTCTTTTCGCACGACATCCCCGTCCGCGTCACCGCCAACTGTCTTTTTAAACTGTCTTCCCCCTAAAGCCACGACCTGTCCCCGAAGAGATATTGCTAGAATGATGTGGTCTTCGAGACGTGATCGTGTCAACCGTCTCCTAGTACTGCACCTAACCACTTGAGAGTTATGGCATGCGAATGGAATTCATGCATGAGAAGTACGGAGAAGACTGTACGGAGAAATAATACGATATGTTAACAAATTTTTTGCATTTTTATTATTATAATAAGAAGCTGCAATTTTATTATTTATTTATTGATATATTATTATTCTTCTTAGACTTTTTCATATGTTCTCACGAGTTTTGGTGAACACGATTATATTTTTTATATTATCTTTTATTATTTCTATTTATTGAGAAATATTGTTTATCTACAATAATACGAATTTTTAAATTTATCTTAAGTCTTATCGATGATAACATATAATTCCTATTTTCCTGCATTCCTATTTTATTGCGAGCGGAAAGGGACTATTATAAAGGAAAAACGCTTGAACTGGTGAACCGGTTTATCTTCCGGAAATAGCACGTTAGAAAAACTAGTCGACTTAAAGTCAACTAATTGGAAGGCCGCGATTCTGCTGCCTCAATTGCGCGAGCAGCCGAGCGAACGAAAATAAATGGTACGGCAGAGGTTGGGTAAATAGGGCAAAAGTAACAGAAAGATATTGGACTGGCCAGGGCTACTCCGCGTGGAGCCGAAGCCCACGGAAATTGCTTGAAATGAAGGCCAGCGACAACAAGTTATTTCATACTATATTTAGCTCTTATCAAATAGTTCAGAAGAGCTCTCTGTAATGGCAACGACGGTATCTCGTTGATTCTAGATGATAGGATAGAAACGTATAAACGTAAAGAATCTTTTTATTTTATAGTTTGATTACTACAGTCAAATTTTTAATATTTTGTAAGATAAGACGTAATATTTTTTTTTGCACCACTGTGCACCGATAATATATTTTTTCTCATCTCATGTTAAATGCAAGGAATAAAGATGCATCTCTCTCCCAAAACTCTATCAAGATATTAATAAATTCTTTCAAATTTTTCTGTCTCACATACACTCTAAATTAAAGATATAACTAAATAAAAAAACTATTGAAATTGACTATTATTTTGCAATTTTTCAGAAAAACGAAGTGAAATACGAAATTGAAAGAAACTGACGAAGACTCATAAAAATATTTTTTTTTATATATGTATATACATTAATATTATAAAAGTCTGCATCATATATTAATTTATTTCTAAAAAAGTGCATTTCTAAAAACGCATCAGATATTTTCCATCGTTCTCGAAGTAACGTAACGAATACAGTACGGAGATATTTTCGATACTCGACGTCGTATCTCCGGCACGATACTGTTTCGTATTTTTCGCTTGAGAAATTCGTTGATTTCAACACCGGCATGAATACACACGGTTCATATTTTATAACGTTAAGGAAAATCGGTCAAGCACAAACGTCGATATCGATACGGCAAAGTTTCTCTTCGCGTTTACTTTGGCTGCGCTTCTTACGTAAAAGGTACCCTTCGTCTAATGTCTACTACGAACGCGATCCCGTCAAATTACGCCGTTAAGCGCGGTAAACCGTGTAACGCGATCCCGGAATGGGAGAATATTGTGTAAAGGCACATTAGACACGCGTACTTTGACGAAAGGACGGCGCCAGGTAGCGCGAGGGGCGTTGACAAAGTTAGGATAGACATCGTAGTAGCAACGCTACTATGTCACGTGCCCGCAACGTCATTACTTTGCATGCAAAATATATAACGGTGCATGCCAGCTACGAGATGCCGAGTGGCGAAATAATGCTAATTTATTCGGCGTGCATATTAGAAGTGGCAGGAGGAGAGGGGGAGAGTGTCACGCGTAATAAGATACATCTTGTCTCTCTCTCTCTCTCTCTCTCTCTCTCTCTCTCTCTCTCTCTCTCTCTCTCTCTCTCAAGAATGCAAAAACCAGACAATTCCGTATATCAGTGCACAATTGCAGGACGTTCTACTTTAAAAAGCATGACTGTTATTTATTGAAGTTTCACTTCTTTTCCATTGTTATTTTAAAAAAGTTTCGCATACTTTCGGGTTGCAACTGGGAATGCAAAAATATGTGGAAAATTGTATTATAATGATAAATATAAAAATTCGCGACGTGTGTGACACGCAAGAATTTCAGTTTGACACGCGTAAATTTATTTTCGCCCTTGGAAAAAGTGACTATTACTACATGCGCAGTGAAATCTATTCATTTTAGCTGCGCTATATTCCTGTATTTTACATATAAATTTAACACGATTGCGATACGAAATACAATTTTAATTAATATTCGCAAAGTTTTGTATGTTTATATTTTATGTTTAATATTAATAATAAATATGTATAAATTCGCGCTTTTATATTCATATATAAATTTCATATACACACATATATATATATATATATATATATATATATATATATAATATATAATATTTTTGATAGGCTGATATGACACAAAAGATATTGTAATAAAAGCAATTTTAGTTGGCATTCAAGTAATATAAATTTAATAATATTATTTATATAGGATAATCGAAATAATTTATCACGAACAAATTACCAAAAAGCGCATCTAAATAAAATAGATTAACTGTGAAATTAATTGAAGTTTACTCACGATATCGCGACGTCCCTCGATGTTCATCTTCCATGGCAATTATATTTGCAACAGTTCTCGAAAATAGCTCAGAAGCATTCCCACGTCGTTCCACATCGATTGCATCGTATTTCACTTTGTTTCACTCACAATAAACTCGCGACGCAAAATTCGCGGGATTGCACAAGTCCAATAACTCGACAATTTACGAATTTATAATTATATGCACTTATTGTAAAACGTAACTCGCGAACTCGATTAAAATTCTATTAAAGAGTCTTGTATCTGTCCATCATGTTTAATTCACACACTTGCACACATTCACTCGCGACGAAAATTCACGTTATCGATTCACAGTGATAAATTTATTATACGTCCATGATATAAGTTGCGAATTTATTTAAAGAATATCTATCTGATAAAGTAAAAAAAATTAGAATACCCATTTAAAATTCATGGCTAGAGCAATAAGTAGTAAAAACTAGTAAATTCGAGATTGAAACAATAAATTAGCACGTAATTAACACATTAGTTGTGCCATATATCCAAACTTTTCTTAATAATCATGATAAATCAGATTCAAAGAGATACATTTTTGGGATAGTTTTTCGGGGTAAGGAATAGTGTATTAAATTTTAAGGTAATACATATAAAAACCACATACTTGCACTAAATTATAGTACAAGTGGCTTTTTTAATTACGTTTTTTTTTTTAAATGAGTATTCTAACTTTTTTAAAAGGTAGCACAAAAATAATTTCTCGCAAAACGGCTAGAGCAATAAAATCAGGTTTAGAGCATTAAATTAGCATATAAAGAGCACTAAATTTTCCGCGCAGTTTCGTATGATTGCCATATGTGTGTATTCTAACTTGATTGCATGCAAAAATTGCAATGATAGATTCATTACGTGAACAAAATAATTAGACTTTCAAAGTTGCGCTAGCCAAGTTCCTCGATATTGCAAATTCAATTTAACGAAATACCTCTTTTTATTTTTGAAATAATCGCGACGATGAATATATGCTTGAAAAAAAGAAAACTGAAAAAATATCCATGCTCAAACAAAGAGCACATTTTGATGTATTATAAAGTGAAGAAGACGTATATCGAGTATTATTTAGATTCGTTAGAAATAAAATATAATCGTTCATTGTGTTATAAAATTCAGAAATGCTATTAAATCCTTTTATATCCGAGAGAATCGGGCAAGTTATCGATAAGACGCTTATATTGTTAGCGAAACGTGATTAAGAGATAAAGGCCCGTATTCAGAATGCGCTTTTAACGATAAACGCGCGCATTTAGCATATCGTTCACGTTACTTATACCATAGAATTTCAGAAATAAATGCGCGCGTTTGTCGATAAAAGCGCGTTCTGAATACGAGCCAAAGTCTCTGTAAATTGAACTGAAATATTTTAGTTAAGGAATTCTGGATATTTCAGCGCGTTAAATATTAAATGAAAAAAGTTACCTAGTGTAACCTAGAGTACGCCCGGTATGTCGTAGGTTACTCGAATTTTTTCATTTAATTAATTCCGGTGCTTCATCATGAAAACTATCGATAATAATACGCATTATAATATACCATGTAAAAGAGCGTTTGACAACCGGGAATATCTGCGTTCAAACTCTGACATCTTATTAAAATTGATATTGAACTCTGAATATTTTATTAAATATTACGTTGTCTCGATAAAAGTATCGCGGGTATTATTACGCGTGTTTGCTCGGCTCGAGAGCGCGTCGCGTTATGAAGACGCGCTCGACCCCCGCGTGACTTTGACCGAACGCGCGCCTGCCTCGCACGGCGTAACGGCGAGCTCTATCTATTTCTTGTGTTATGTTGTGTACGTGTGTATGGGTCTCATTTTAGTCTGTAGAACGGTTGTGCGTGTATATCTTTTACGCATCGCACGTGTGAATTTTCTTGCGCGCGGGGCGAATAGAAAGAAGAAATTGAGCGTCGCGATTCATGCAATGCTCGATTTCGCAAACGAAGGAGCGTTCGGAGATTTATTAATTGCGCGAATCGAATAATTAGAATAATCACGAAATTACTATTGTTCGTCAAATAACGATCGACTGAAAGGACTTGAGAATAAAACAATTAAATTGTCACTTTCAGTGTGATTTTCGCATTGACGGTAATTTAAAACGGTCTGGGGGGATAAAATTGTTAAATTTGCGCGGCTCGAAAACTTCGGCTGGTTGTCCACGCGATTGCTCCTCACGCTTCACGAGTTCCAGATATATCGTTACGAATCGTGTTCCGTGCGATGGCGAGGAAAGGCAAAAACCAACAGCGGAGAAATGAACGCGCCGGAAATGGATTAAAGCTCCCGTAAATGATTTAAACAGCGGGCAATGTCCGCCCCTTCGAATCCACGCGTCTTTTGCGTCTTCAACAGCATTTCAGTTAATTTATAATTGCTAATTAAATTATATTATATACAACCACGGGACTTACGTAAGAGCGAGAACGAACGCGCGGTGACATTATTACAAACGGTGGCGTTATTTTGACGCACGCTACACCCACACGCGTCTTTGCGTACCCTAAAATATACGCACATGCGTCGCCATCGACGCCGGGACGCAGACGACATCGTAGAGAGATGTGCATGGGAAGATATAAATATCAACGTATTCAATCAATCGTGATTTCAGATCAATAGAAATTGTGAATAAATATGAAGTAAATGTGTAAAATATTATTTTCTTAAAATATCTGACTCGTTAATATTATTAATTGCAACTTTTTAATTTAAAATACGTTTCTAAAGTATAAGTATCTATTCCGCGACGTGTTCTGAACGATATCGCACTCTGACTTCGCCGCACACGAACTCGAAGTGAATAATCCAAATTCCTTTGGCCGAAAAGGAATTTGGAAAGGAAGAAAAAGATCGCGTATGTACGTATATATGTACAGAACTTGAGAAGCGCGTCATTACACGTAAGCGTTACGGCGGGTAAAACGATGTAGACGCAAAAGGTGGTAAAGCGAGGAGAATCGCGGGAAGAATCGCGAGGAGGAGAAAAGCGAAGCGGTACACCGAGAGGACGATTACGAGAGAGGGGAAGGGATCTCGAAGAGACGTAATACAAGGGTTAAAAAAGTGGATGAAGAAGAAAAGGACGAAGGCTCTTTAACCGGAGCGCACCGAACGACAGGTGAATCCGTCGCTGTTGGGTAGGAGAGCTACAGTTTCCCCGTGAGGGAACAGAGAGAATGAAGGCGGCATGCGGGAAAGCGGGACGGAGAGAGAGGTGCGCGCGCGAAGGAGCGAGATGGAATGAGCGCCGCAACCGCCGTGGAAACAGGCGCGGCGCGGAGCGGCGAGCCCGAATGGCGACGGAGATGCACGAGAACAGTCCGATGGGGCGTGGTGGGGATAAGCACGCCGGCGCCTCAGTCCCGCGGTATCTGTCGGAGTATTCGGTTCGCGTCGCGCGTTCTCCGTTCGGGACAAAAGCGCCCGGTCTCTCCTTTCGACTCGGCCGTTCGCGCGAGAGACGAAAAGACGGAAAACAGCTCGCTTGTCCTTTTTCACGCGTCGTTCGTAGCGACGGAGCAAGGCTAGCCAATCGCGGCTCTAACGGAAGTCGCGACCGGCCGTATATACACATCTCCTCTCTTTCTCTCTCTCTCTCTCTGTCGTGCGCGCTCGCGCGCGCGCGCGAGTTCCGTGCGAGTTCGACAGAGAGCGACGACCATCGGGCTGTTCTACGTAGACGCGACTGTACCAGCTGTGGTGACGCGACACGCTCTCGCGGGGGAGGCGAGTGTATTATGCCGTGCACTGTGTTCTCTCGTTTGTAATCGTCTGTTCTGTGCATCTCGGGCGGCCAAGCGGCCAGATCGGGTTTTGCTTTCCTTCGCGCTTCGCGAATCTCTTTCTCTCTTCTGTGTGCAACGATGTTTTCTCCTTCGAGGCCCCATTAAGCGCCGAGGGAACAAAGGGAGAGACGGCTGGGGAGGCCAACAGCCAGCGAGAGCGAGAGAGAAGACCCATACACACATACAGTCGTCGTATCGATCGAGAGCTGGTCCCACTTGACGTAAGTCGATGAGTTTCATACCACTGCTGATCTTCGTCCCGTGTCTTCGCTATAGTGACACAAGGACGGAGAATGGGACGCTCCGATCTCCCCATTTGGCGTTGCCTCCGACGGCTCCGCTTAACGGGAAAACCATTAGAACGGAGGGCCCCACGTGTGTGATATGATAATGCTCGAAATAATGCTCTGGGAAACGGGCGCGTTAGTTGGTTCGGCGCGAACCGAATGACCTTCGTCGGTAACTGTTCTTATGCATCGAATCAAGTTCACGATCACGCACAGGGGATATCGCCTCCCTCGCCTGCTTCGCCCGTCGGATAGGAAACGCTAAACATGCCGCGCTGTGTATCGAATTACGAGGTCCATTCAGCGCGTACTATTCAGACGCCATCGAGACACTTGCTAGCATTTGTCGTTTTCTGACAATCGTGTCTCACTCCGGAGATAATTCACGCGTAACACTTGCTCGCGTTCTTTAATGGTGAAAGTGCGCGTCTCTCTTCTCGTGCGAATCGTAAAATTCTATTTCGCGTGAATTTATACATTCTCACAAAAGCTATTTATTTAGCTGTTACATTTATATTCAAACGAATTTGTCTTTTGATTGTTTAAATTCACGAGAAATTTTGACGTTAATGATATTGAGCATTAATTCCGGCATTGAATAGAGAGTGGATAATTGTTATTTATCGTTATTGTCGCATTGTATTATTCATTATATATTTTATATTGCAAATATTATTATCTATTGTGCCGTTACTCGCTATTACGGCGGAAAATATCCCCCGAAAGAAATGCGAGTGTTAAATGATAAATTAATCACAGTAGTGACGTTGCGATTATTATGAGCGCTCCGATTTTTTGACGAAGGGAAAGTTGGAACACGTTTGTGATATTTATATTAATACTTTAGAAACTTGTACTGAAACACCGAAACAGCTTAAAGAACTATTATTAGACACTCGCAACGATAAATGTTTAAAACTGCCTGTAGAAATTGTAGCTCGTTGAAAGATATCTCAACGATACAGTTCCGCGTTTCGTAAGTTTTTCTGCATTTAAAGAATGCCATTTTGCGGTCACGATAAACTTACAGTATAATGAATAACAAGTAGGAAACGTCACGTTCGCGTACGTAATATGGACATCGAGAGTACCTCGATCTCTTTTTGCCGCAGTTATTTTTTTCGTCCTCAGTTTCCTCGATCGACTCGTAAGACGTCTCTTCCGCCCAGACCTGTTCGTTTCTTCTTCACATAGACGCTAAAAAATCTTTCGCGCGTATAAGCTTTCAGTCTTTGCGTTCCTCTTTGAAAGATTTAGATTAGAAACGGAGGATTAAGATAATGTCGTCGACGGGACGAACGACGAGGAGCGTTCGGACGCTCCCCGCGAGGGTGCACATGTGTTTTCCTTCGCGTATTATCGCGCACCAACGGCCGTGACAGGCCTGCACGTGCACCTCGTTCGCGAGAACCGCCGGTGATAATACGTCTTCCAGGACGATGGAGATTATGCCGCGCGACGGGGCGTACCGCCGCTAATTGGACATGCGCCCTCGAGCCCGCGCCTCCGCGTAATGCCGCCGCGAGTCGTACTTTTATTGCACGCGAGGTCTAATTAAGGTGGCGAGACAAAAGCCGCGGTAACCGCGACGGTAACGAACGCACTCGCGCGCCCGGAGATGCCTCAATCCAATCCGGCTTGACCCGCGGGACGTCCCGATCCGCGAGATCGAGGACTCGCTGCCCCCGCCTGCACACAGAAAAATCTATACTGCCTACGAGCAAATATACTTAGGGCCGGGTTTTCCAACTTCTTGGTAAGCTAACTAATAAATCATACGTCTGTCTTTGTGTTATCTTCAAATTAAACAAAAGTTCAGTATGATTTAACTATTAGTTGGCTTACCACGAAGTTGGGAAAATTGACCCTTGTTCTAAGTATTTGGTAAGTTTACATATCCGCAAATCTATTATAAAGTCATCACATTTACTTAAAACATATTCTGGACTTGGAAACTCCTATGGATTGCTCCTACTCAATATTCGGTTAATTTGACTAAAACAATGAGATAAAATTAGCGATGTATTGAGTGAGCCTTACTCATTATGTTGTTAATTTATCTAATTTAACTTTCATGATAGTCAAAATCAATGAAATATTGAGTAGGAGCACTGGCGATCTATGGAATAGTTAAAATTGACTCAAATTGAGTATATAAACTGTTATTGAGAAAATATTCTTAGCGGAAGAAAACTATTGCTTGAACAAAACAGAATAAAATAAGTATACTTGCTTTTCTCGTCTGTAGAATGAATACTTTTCTGTGTGCATTTCGAGTACCTTCGAGTACCGTATACATCTTGATACTTTCTGAAGTACCCTTCTCTCGTTGCAACGTCGGCTTGTGACGAGTTAATGAATCAAGTTGTCAACGTCCTCGTTGACTCGTATCATGCAACGGAGAAATATCGACAAGAATAAGTATGTTATCATCCAGATTCATTCGCTTTGTCGATACCTCGTTAACGATTATTGGGTCGTAAATGACGAAATTCAACGGTATACCGATTGACGGCGTAGCTCGTTTGACGCGACGATCAATACTTACGATTGGCTTGGTGGCAAGTTGTCTAGATGCAACTTTCTATGCTGCATCGAGTCTATCTCGGATCGATCGACGGAATCAGCGCTCTCCCAGCGTGCCGTGTTTTGCAAAACTTTGACGGATGTTCGTTTCCGTTTCGGCAAAATTCTGCCACGCGGGACACGCGACGCGAGATAAAATCGTAACTTCGTGAGGGCAGCTATTAATAATCTCTCGGCAAATTTATTATTAATCTTTGTCGGTCGGTTTTTTTTTGCACGGCCGCTAGAGAAATTTCGTGTGCGTGCGAGCTTTCAGCTTTACGTTCTTGGACAGATTTAAAAACAAAGGCTTAAAATATGTAGCTCGAGTTAATATTAACGATCGCTGCTTACCGCGCGGAAGCTCTGTTGAAAACAGACGCTTTGTTGCAGTCCTTCGTGATTTTTGTTGCATTTCATATCTGCTGCAGGCGGCTGCATGAAATTGAAATAAAAGTCTCGGATCTAAGTCGAAACTGAAAGGTAAAGCGACGCCAGAGAAATAAGTGTCAAATAGATGCCACAAAAATTGGACGTTTGTCTCTGTCAAACTTGCAAATTTAATATTTTCAGATGCCTGTGTAACAAAAGATGCTTTAAATTACAAATCGTCAATGCGTTTTGTTGATTCAAAACATTCGTCATGAAATTGAAGCCGTAAAAAATGAAAAAAATAACTAATATAGTGATTTAATGTTTAATTTTTTTTCTTAATTTTTCGAGATTTCGACTTAGAGCGTTACATAAATTACGGCATTGTTCTTCCGAAGATTGTATTCAGATTAGGATATCAAAATGTCAATTTTCAAAATGATTGATTTGCAAGAGATCTTTAAAAGTATTCTTTTATTTTATATATTATTTAGAAGATTTCGTTGTTTCAAGTAAAATAATACATCTTATGATCGCTTGAGACGACGGTGTTAACAATGATCAGAATAACGTCGTTAACAACTCCACTTCATAATATTGTGAATTTCCGGGAAAGTAGGGTATTATTCTCGTTGTACAAAAAGGAGAAAGCCATATGAAAAGTGTAAAGTACGCGCGTTACTCTTTGCACAGATGGTACATTCGCACAATATTTCATCTGAGAACGTAACAGACGCACTCAACATTAATTTCTCTCGGTACTCTCTATTAAACCCGCGAATGGCCCAAGCAAGTTTGTTCTCTTAATAGAACTTTTAATGAAATCTTCTAACGCGAAACGCATTTATAATATTCCGCGGAAGCGGTATTTCGGCAAGGAGTGAAAATCCCGGGGTGCATTTCGCGTCGTTTAAATGCATTAAATAAAAAAAAAACACGTCGAAGAAAGGCGACGTGCAATTCGCCATGTTCGTCTTTGAGTTATTCGACAAAGTTGAAAAATTGCATTCGGCCGGAGATACGGTGGATCGAGATATCTTTATCGCGGTCCGACTGGCTGTGAATTAATCCCGGCACTTCAAAAAGTTGAATAGCAAGTTCCGAATATAAATCTTGCACTTTGCCGCAGTTCGCGTCGCGCCGAACGCGGACATAACTTACGGACATTAGTCATTTTGATATAATCGATCTCAGTGGTACGGTAACTAATCTCGCGTGACGTACCGTCGACCGTAACGTAAATTTATTGTCAGCTAATTAGCCATTCCACTCTCTCTTTCTCCCTCTCTGCATTCGGATAGGATTTCTGTGTCAATTCGATACATTAACCGGAATTCGATCGAATTTCCAAAGAAGGGCTGGAGATGAGTCATTTCTTGTGAAGCAGGTTTCCCTTGTGACAAACAAGTGGAACAATGTCAGTCGAAACGACAAGAGGATGATGATTCTTGTTTAGAAAATTAAATTATTTAACTTATAAATTACATAGTACTAAATTAATTTATTATTTTAATTAGATTTTACGCATGCGAGAGAGAGAGAGAGACGTTACGTCGGTAGATTTCGCAGTCGACGGGGAAATTAATGTAAATTGTGTCACGAGTTTCTCCGTCACGAGAATTAGGGCTTGGCTTTTGTTGTGAGAAGACCCTTTACAGTGCACAGATAGTGTTTCTCAAATTCATATAATAGTCGGAGAATGCAGCTCTTCTCTCTCATTCTCGCGTATATTCCGCGATGCTGACCCATACCCTAGGGTGCAACCAGAGTTGCAAGACAGGTAGTGACGTCATCGATCCAGCTGCTTCTCTCTTTTGTGCTCGTCTTTCCTCTCTCGAAGACGTTCGCCGTGTAATAGCTCCAGGGCTTTCGTTAAACGTAATACGCGAACGTGTATGTACTGGCGGAATATTATTTCAAGAAAAGGAATCGAGAGAATCTCCTTTCCTTCCAGTTGGAGAAGAATTGCCGAGTTCTTTTTAGAATTTATTAAAAATGATATCGCGTAAAGAGAACATATAGCTCTTCTTACATCGTCCCGCGAATTCTATCTTGTATCATATTGCACCGAG
>JAJVSH010000093.1:538080-553362 GCA_021460005.1 Tetramorium alpestre
GTTACGCGCGTTTCCAAGGAATGGAACGACCTGTGTGCCTTCATGATCCATATTTAAACGAGAAGCACCGATAGAATGGCCTTTATGCTAGCATGGTATGCCACTTCCGCGGGCGGGTATCATCGAGCCTTTCGCAGTATCGATTTGCTTTCTGACGATCCACATGTCAATAACCCACAACGAGAGACTGTTCGATGATGGCGTAGCATAATATGTATATCGTATTATGTAAAATGTACTATTTGAATGTTACTGTTCTTTTTTCGTGTCGTATTGGTTTTCGTTTTAATAGTCTTGAAGAACAGGATATTTTAATTTTTGATCTTTCACTTTTTATCTGCAGATTGTTTTATCGGCTTGAAATCGATTTATTTGTTCAGTTAATATACTATTGGACATTCTTTTTTCCATCTTTTTTACAATATTCAGTATTATTTGAATTTTANTTTCCAATGTCAAAGTTAAATGAAGAATCGCTTTTTATTTTTTCCGTTTGAAGTTCAATTTGCGTGAGAATGTCTTCTTTTAGATTCTAAATTCTTCCTTCTNACANTCGTAGCAATTCGCGAATNTCGAATATGTGCACAGTCGTAGCTTTAAATTGTAGATATTTTAGTAATTTCGTTGGGATGAAAACGCAGTGATAAAGAATTTATGAAAAATAATTGAATTCGGAATATTTTAATATATCGGGCAGAGCGACTCTCTCTCTTTTAACGCTTTAATCTTCACATTTTAATTAGATAAATACCAGTTATGTCATTAATAAATACAGTCTACTTCTATAATTTCATGCGTATTTTCTGCTTAAATGATATTAGTTTAATCGTCTGCGGCCAAATGTCGAGATATAATCCCGAAATGGCTCGGATACATGGCCCGGGTTACAGCCGGTAGGGGGGTTTAATATGTGTTGTAACGTGACTATNCTGCAGTCTATTTTGCCAAATGACGTGATTCACCTGCGTCAACGTCAATAATCAGCATGAAGGATAGACCGTGCTACTATACGTGTGTATCTTACTCATTAATGAGATTGTGTTTATTGCCTCGTACGGTCGCAAGATAACGTACATGGGACGNGCATTGTAACATCGGTTGATTGTTTAACAAGCGTACTAACAAGCACACGCATACGAATCGCGATTAATTGCATCGCAAATGTAATATTCTTGCTATGTGCAATGAATTGGCGACACATATCCAACATTTTGGTAACGGTAAACGTGGGACGGTAAACGTTATCTCCAAAGCAGATAAATGATATATAGAAAGACAAATCGTTTATAATAATTTCTCGTTATAACCCATCGAAACGCACATCGAGCGCTGTAATTTTTATGCAAACCGATTCTTTACAGACACTCAATATTCATCTCCGAAAGGTCATAAATAATCAAATGCTTNGCATTTTATTTTTACTTTTTTTCTTTTGCCAAATGCAAACGATTATTTATGTGTATAAATGTGGACAAATTGTGAACAATCAATTTTTTNAAAATTTGCATTTTAGGATGTCAACTTTACAGATCTATTTTAGTCTTGTTTTATGGAGGGTAGTAAACGTTTTGATTGCGCAATATTTTAAGGGGATGAAATTTCTTTGAAAGNGTGGCCCTCCGGAGGGCTTTTTTTAATTTAAATTAATTAAGCTGTAATCAGTGAACCGTTGCGAGACGAAACCTTGTTCGATCGCCCACGGTCGTTACACGCATGAGTCACGGGGCGCTCTTATTAAACGATGCTTTGTCTTGCATTTGCATATGGTAATTGATACGATTTATCGCGAGTATCCCAACGCGACGGTTCACGGCCCTGAGGTCATGTAACGTAAATAATTTCTTTCCCTCCGTACGCGTAACTCGCCGAATGCGACATTGAAACGTTAAAATGCGCGATAACGTGCGGCGATAGTGCAACGCAAGGAATACGCAAATATCACCGTCAGCGTTTGATTATTGAGCATTTGTATTCCGTCGAGCTCATTGTGCCCACAAGTTATTGCGTTTCGCTACGCGCTGAAATACCCCAGCTGTATTATACATGAAGTTTTTTCGCCCGGAACACATTTCTTTTCTCGCCCACATCTTTTAGACGCGCGCAGAAGGGGCGTCGAGGGAGGTCGTCAACGAAATGGAGAGCTAATAGAAAAAGTCGTGAATTAATAGACGTTTCACGCAGGTGTCGGATAGATCGATTCAGAGAAAATGATTCTTCCTGCGAGTGAAATTTCTTGCCGAATCGTTATATCGTTACATCGCGAATATTAAAGCGCTGCACTGCGAGAAATTTTCGCGCAGCAGCCAGAAAGCGCTTTCCACGGTTCGAGTCCCACGCTCTTGTTATTCCCCTAATTTATCAATGACGTCAACTTAATTACTCAAATTATGTCGTCCATGTTACGAATTCCGTGCTAGTTTAAGTCAATTAGATCGGCACGTTAGACTGGAGTGAAGATCGTTTTCCAGATGAGAATTTTGAAATCGGAATTTCAGGAAATCGCTGCTTTGAAAATCTGTTATGTATTGCGATTGTGTGACGATAAAATGTTATCTCGACGAGACTGTAGTTTCGATACGATCCGTTGAATGTAGAAATTTCAGAATGCAATCTCGTAATGGAATAGTATAAAACGTGAATATAAAAAAANATATATATATATATTTTATATATACATATATAAAACTTCTACATATATATTCTGAATTTATATAGCTTATGGAAGNTAATTCTAATTTTACGATTAATCCAATTATTAAAAATGCATTACGGTAATTGCTGAAGATAATTGAATCAAATTAACAAGATAATTATAGTGCGTTTGCCTCTTATTACGAAAGGGCTTGGCGCGTTTTGTTCAGCGAGCGTTTTTGTATAATTGTGTTTTCTTCTTCATTACGTAAGTGTTTATTACACATTCGTGTAATATTCAAACAAATGCCCCGTAGAGAACAATATATAGTGTCTACATCGACAAATATTGATAAGGATTTATTGATTTTTCTTGATGAAAATATAAATATAAATCGGAAAATATAAATATTAGTATTGCAGCAAAGGGAGTAGATAGTATTCGATAACGAAACCTGTTATTGTGCACAATCGCATCTGTATTTAACAGATCGGATAACAGCGCGGCGTCGGATATTTCATAGAATTATAATTGTAAAATGATAAACTCGCGGTTTTCATTGGGCAGAATCAACATAGGCGCATGTCGGCGCGCAAATTCCAGAGATATATATCAGCGTGCGTATTTTCTGGTCGAAATGCAACAGAAGAGAATATCGTTCGATGGATCGCCCGTGCGATATCGCTGCGCATTTTCCTGGGGATTCCAGACAGATCCGGTCGTTGGGTAAATTTCGAGCGTGTACAACGCGCCGTTATTCGCGACGAAAGCCGCGTAATTCGCCGACAGAGAGTGGGTGACAGCTGGCACAATGCGCGCGCGAATTCATCCCCGTGCCTGAAGACCCGATTAAACGCCGATTCGCATCGATGGAAAAAAAAAAGAATGATAGAGATGCCCGGAGATGACGGACAGTCCGTCAATCACGTTTGACGTAACGCGACTTTAAAATTGCGTAATTCTTCACCGCAATTACGGTTGTAATGAAGTGATCAAAGCGGTTTACGGTGGGTGTGAGCTCGACTCCGCGAGACTCGAATAGCCCGAATTAAGCGGCGATCCTAAAATTACGCCGTTACCGTTGTTCCAATGAATTCTAATCCCATTTACACTTTAAGCGCGCCCTAGTAGCAAGCAGCGCCCTGAAAATTTAATTAACATCGATTTGGCGTAGTTCAGTCGTACTTCGATCAAATAAACATATTTAAGCGAACAGTTTGTAGAACAAGCGACCATCAGATAATTTTACTTGTTTTTTTAAATCTTTGTCTCTATTGTCTCTTTTAAATCTCTTTTAAATCTTTCTGTCTCTACTATCTCTTTTAAATCTCTTTTTCTCTCAAAGTATTGAACGATCTTATTGCACACAAATTATTTAACAAATTATAATTTGGCAATAAGATTAATGTCCATTTCCATCAATGCAGATTAACCTTAATCTCGATTCAACTCACTTTTTATTTTTCTCTAATTCTTAGGACTAAAAAAAGATAGAAAGTAAATTAAACTGAAATTAAAGTTAATCCACGCTAGTAGAAATAGACATAAAACAATCGAGAATTGCGTGAAATAAAGAGAGAGAATTTCTCTCGTCGAGTCATCTCTCTCTCTCCATGAGAACGGAAACGAAATAATACGCGATTGCCGCTTCTTAAACGCTCCGAGTGCTGGATGCAAGTGAAAGCATCGCCGAGCTACGGTCGCCGCCGCCGGGTTGTAATATCACTTTATTTATCATGACGCCACGCGCGCGGCCGGAGATACGTGCAATTGTGTCGGCAAGCTGCAGTAGCCGGTCGCGGCGCAAGGTGCATCTAACGAGTCCACTCGAAGGACGACGACGATGTCGTGGTTTACTCGCGATCAATGGAATGGAATCTTCCGAGATTGAGAACGCGAGAACAGAGGCGACGCAAGAAACACGTCGCGCTTGGTCGCGCGAACGATCGAACGATGCCCGCGATATGAGTTGTTTTGTACATTGCTCTCTCTGTCTCTCGTTCCCTCGTTCTCTCCCTTCGTTAGCTATCGCTAGGTATCGATGTTCGATAGACACCTGTCAGAAGTACGACGTAATCGACGTTGCTCGAACTCGGCGAAGGATAATGATGCACGGGCGCTTCTTCCCCGATTCTCTCTCAATCGTTTAATTTTACGATGGACTTTATTTCTCGTATCGACAATGAAAGATCTCTATTTACGCGCGAGATGATCCTCGAACGATAACGACACGTAAGACTCACCAATAGGACTTGAAGTACGTTTACTCCAGTATCCAGTGTCGGGAGAAAATAGCGATACTTCGCGATGCGTTTGTTTAAAAGCTCGGAGATACCTTTTCGTATCTCGTTGGACCTTTCAGTTTTAAAAAACATCACATCGACAGTTGCGGTGCCGTCACATATATTTCGGAGTACTATAACGCGCCATCAGCAATAAGCCCTCTCGATGGGTTCGTTTGAATCTCTCAAGTTACGGTACCGCGACCTTCCCAAGGTTCCCGTTCGCCGCGTCCATAACCGCGGATAAAAGTCGCAATAAATAACGTTGGCTGGCACTCTCATACGTAAGCAGCGAGCGCCGCATAATGCGCGCGTAATTTACTCCCTGTCGATACCCGGAGGGAATACCGTAACGGCACGTCTCCTAAATCGACGCGGTGCTTTAGAGGGAGATTCCCCGGGCATCCCTCGCATTGCCGGAATGCGTTTCCATGTCATAGGCTCCACGACGTGGGACCTTCGCAACGCGTAGCGCCGTTCCGCGAAACGGCGTTTGCATTTTTACGATCTTACATAACGGTTAATGGTTGAATCACCCGGCCTGATTCATCGCGAATTTGAAATTTACATCGGCCGCTCACGGCTAAGAATAACCATCGCGAGCAAATATTTGTTAACGTCATGCCCGTTTTGTCGTAAAGTCTCTCTCGATGTGTAATCGTCGGAGCCGGCGCATTTGTGAAAGATATAATTATTTACATGATAGACCAATCGACTGAGGATTTCAAAATCACAGCCTTGTACTCTCGAGAATACTTGATTATAATCGGTCGAGTCTGTTTAACATGTATTATCGGATTTTTCACATTTCTTTGAATTTTATTCATGTTTTCTTAATTTATGCTTCCTTCCTTCTTTCTAATCCAACTTTTATCTTCATCATGTATAAAATTAACATAATTTTTTTCTGCAACAGAACAATAAATGCATTATGAATGCAACATATATTTTTTGGAAGCACACATACACACACATACACGTTGAAAGCATTTAAATAGTTCATCTCTAAATCTTACATTTTTTTATGTTTTTCCACAGATTCATCTTACTTAGGAAGTTTTAAAACAAAAATATTTTATCCGCACATGTAAAGATATAAGCATAATTTAATCCTATGTACCATTTCTGTGGCATGAAAAATATCAAAAGACATAAAAGAAAGTGGAGTCGAGGCTCCACGGCATATTTCGTAAAATCTTCACGTGCGATAAACAGTATATGGTCGTTGTTCGGAAGCGAAGAGGGTTGGGAAAAACAAAGTTAAATGAAAAGGATAACAAACTAATTAAACTACCACCACCGAAGGCCGAAGCAACGACGTTGCTTCCGTTTTCCGGCACTCCTGGCAGTCCTCCATTCCCCTTTCATGCGCGAGTTACCATCTATTCTTGATACATATATGTATATATGTGTGTTTGTGTGTGTGTGTGTGTGTGTGTGTGTGTGTGTGTGTGTATATATATATATATATGTATATGTGTGTGTGCAACGTAGCATGCTTCTCCGTTTAAACGTGCTCTATCGTAGAGCGCAGAAACGTTGGGTGTACGCGTACATGAGAGAATATTGTGCGCGAGCACATGTATCTTCGATATTCGCCTAAGCTAATTTGGATCTTCCACCGAGAGACGAGATTCCTGAATCTCGCTATTTATAACGAGATCTAGAGGAAGAATCTGCTAAGTCCGAATGCGCCCGTCGGGACACGGTCTCGAATTGTTTATCCGGAATTTTATTAGAGGGATTCGCAGGTTTAACAACCTCGCATGTATGTGTGTGTTCTGTATTACGCGATTTCCGCCGACCGGACTCGGCCACTTACGCGCGCTATTTTCCGCGACTTATGCGCGCGTTAGGTTTTGCAAGGCAAGACATTTGGCGGTAAGGAACGCAAGGCGAGACACCTGATCCTCGTAAACTGGTAGGCACAGCTGAAGCAGCGAATTCGAGAAACACAATCTCGGCGCGATAAAATTATCGTACGGACGTCGTGTCGCCGCACGAAAATTCGTACTTTCGCTCCTGGCATTGGACGAGGGAAGCGAACGAACTATAAGACGTGCATTTATTCGTAAGACCCATTCTGTGTTCGGACACCCGAGTTTTTCCTCCGATGATTTTTTTTTACGCGATACCATTACGATATCGAGGTTCTTCCTTGTCTCTCGTACACTTTACTGCCTCGACACGAATTTCTTTTCGACCACGTTATTGGGAAAATGCTATCGGTGACTTTATCTCTGGTTCGCCGTTTTTTTTTTCACGTGACATCAATATCCTTTCATTGCGATCACCGTCATTATTTTCATTCCACATCAATCTTCGGCAACTGATAGAAATGACGCGACTGAGTGAACCGCATGACTCGATTACTTTGACCATTTCTGTTGTTAGCGGATCGATGCGTGTGCGTATTATACAATCCCGATTAATTCGATATAGAAAGATTCGTGCTGACTGCGGGATATTTCTGCAAGTAAAGTGAAATCTCATCGTAATACGATTGTTAAATATGCATAGTACGATGAAATTTTTTTTTAATATTTGAACCGCTGGTTGATGTACGTAACGTTAACACCGTATACACCGAGCTTCTTTTATCGTGATAATGTGAGATAAATGAATTTCGCGAGGTAGAAATATCCAGAATAACAGAGCAAGAGGTAAACGAAATATTTCATTTTCGGTGAAGTAAATATTAACTGCGTAATTGACAGTTTGGTCAATCCTACATAATTTTAATTCACGAGTGAAAACGAATGGTATATCGCGTAATTGGAATTTAATGCGAGCAGTAGAATATTTAATTTCTTTACGAGAGACAAACGATAACGCGGAGATGCGCTTGCGGAAGGTATACAAGCGGAAGGAAGCCGAGATTGCAAATTTACTTGCGCATAAAGAGAGAGAGGGAAGGATAACCAAACTCGTTATCGCGAGCTTTTACCGGCATCGCCGTTACGATGACGTTTCGGAGATAGAATTACAAAAGCACGCGGCGCGCCCCAGTTTACGGATGAATACTCCGCGTAAGTTGCTATGTGGTAGATACCTGCACGTCGTTCGGTAACAAACGATAACACAACCGGCGCTTCGCGCGATATGCGCCTCGTGGTTTCTCTCTCACTCTCTCTCTCTCTCTTTCTTTCTCTGTTTCTCTCTCCCTTTTATTATCTCGCCCGCGTATTGATTCTGCCGATATCGCCGTCGTCGATGCGGGAGATATTAAATCATCTCGCGGGTCGATCCCTTCGTAAAAATTGATTTGAAATCGCGAGAGTTATTCTTCCTGGAGGTGGAGATGGCAGGGCTAACACACCGCACCCGGATAATGTAATCGCTTTATACGAGGCGGCACGTATTCGCCGGCCGACGTTTCCCCGCTCGCGCAATAATAAACCCGCTCGTCGTATATAGCGCTGAAACAACTCGAGGCCACCTTGTCTCAAATCCCACGTGATATCAGCGCGGCCGGCTCGACTCGGCACGGTTAAAAGCATGATGGTTTCTCTCTCTCTCTCTCTCTTTCACTCTGTGTGGGATACGAGTTGGAAACTGCGCCACAGAGTTGCTACTCCAACTGGTTACTCGACGACGACTGGCCATTTATCTAGTACCTAAGTCAGAAATTGAACGAGATATACTGTATACCGGCCCGAATAATACTGTGCGGAATGATGTCCGTAATGGAATCTCTAAAGCCATGGTATTAAGCTGAATAGTCTTTATCTGTAATCTCAAATCTGTAATCAGGAACGTAAAAGACCTGTAGAAATCGATTTATGCACGCAGATTAAACTATATCGAGGCAAGGGACTTTTTTTGTAAGATTAAAAAAAATCCGCTGTTTTTAATAGAATTTTATCTTGATAAAAGCTGCTAAATTAATTTCAACAGAATTTTATCAATACACGAGAAAATATTTTCTCGTGTTCTTTAGATACCAATAAGTTTAAAAATTTTTCGAAAACTAATCGGATAATTTGAAATGTATGATATTTGATATTAATTTCCTGATAAAAACAAAGAAAATCGAATGTATCGAATAAAGAAAGTAGGAAGAAATTGATTTAATAATTCGAAAATAGCTTTTCAATCGCTTTTGGATACGAAATCTTTTATTTCAGTCGCTAAAATTCACTTTCAGCCGACGCTTTTCGTTCTTGTTTGATGTAGATGATTTTTCCATTAATATAACACAATCGGTTTTCTTTGTGTTGTCAAGTGGCACGGAATCGTAGAGCAGCATTCGCTGACACTATTCTTATATACACGAGGAAGGAAACGTCGTTTCCGGCCACAGTCTGTCCGCCAGTAACCGCGAGGTATCCCGTCAAGCATAAACTCGCTGCTAGGTCCACGAAGCGAAAAGTTAAGCGTGAAGAAAAGTGGCGCATTAAAATCCCTTAACGTCGAGACCAGCGAAAGCTTTAGGATTTCCGAAAGATTTTCAGAACATCGGCAGCTTCGATTCCTAGCTTCTACAGTGAGAGGAAACGATTACTGGCCGTGGAGAAATGGGTTTGTATTACATTCGCGATGAAAGCACGATTCGAAAGGTCTGTGAAATTGGCACTCTAAAGTTTTAAATAAAATTTATATAACATTTGATTGTCCATTTGTCTACGCTTGTCAATAAATAATTCTTTTTTTTGTCCATCTTCAAAAAAAAAAGAAACAATAGATTTTCCGATTGTCCATCACTTGTCCACATTTATCTATAAATAATTGTTTTTTGTTTATTTTGCAAAAAAATTAAGACACTCGAGTAGACAATCAAATGCCATATCAATTTGATAAAAATTCGCATTTCGAGATGCTAACTTTGCAGACCTCGATTCGGAAACTTATCGCGCGCGAAGTGGCATTCTTCCCAGCAAATGTTTCTCAAAACTCGGTTCTCTCTCGGTGCTCTGCTTTTCTTCGCGTTATTAACTATTAGGTAGCGTAATTTAGAGCGGAGATTTACCACGGAACACTATTGTCGCTTTCAATTGTCTACGAATGCAGCAGCGGCTCGCAATGTAGGCGCAGCGAACCAGGGCGGATGCAGGCTACGGTGCCTTGTGCATCTGCGTCGGAAGTTATTGTTCCACGCGACCATACAGTCGCACACATTAAATTCGCTCGGTGCAGCTGCACCGTACGGATCTACTCTAGTTGACGTCTATGCTCGCTTGACTCACCCTTGTTCTGTCCCATCTACAAACAGCCGTTTGATGCACTCGACGGTAAAGTCGAAATGCTTTTCATCCCATACGCACTTGTAGAGATTTATCTCTACGAGGAAATGAAAGCTGAAATAGTAAGAACTACTTGGATTATATCATATTATATCATTTAATAATTATCATTTATTCACGTGAGAAGAAATTTGACAAATGACTACGAAACAAAAAATGTTCACCCATCATCATAAAAGATAAAAAAGACATGCACACGGAGACTGAAAAATTTAGCGTAAGAGAAAACTTCGATGTTTTCGCGTGTTTTTGGAACGCTGTTGGTTTGGAACGCGGTTGGCGCCGTTTTGGGAGTAGCTCTCGTTGGAATCTTCGCTAAATCAGGTCGCACTTTATCGATCGGCGTCGACAAACCGGTCCCCCGCGACTTCAAGTGTACTAAACTAAGAAGAGCGTATCGATCTGTAGTATTCGTGAGACATTCGTTACTGCAGAAAATTATTCATCGCACATATGGAAGTAGATTATTCATTTTAAATGTCCAAGCTTTATTTTAGGATATATTTGAAAGGTGTTTCCTACTGCCCTTTATATTATTCGCGTTAGGTATTCCAAAACAATCTTAAACTTTCATATCTCCTATTTTCATCTCTCGAGATGAAAATTCATTATTTCCTCTAGAAAATTAATTATGTTCCCTAGAGAAAATTAATTATGTTTTCTAGGGCACCCCTGACTTGTCGTGCTCATTATATACATAATTGCTTGCAGTCTTTGCGATTTATAAAAAGATAAGAAGGAAAAGTTGCACGGCGTACATTCGCAAAATCTTTTGAAAAAGATCCGCTTTTTGAAATGCGGTGAAAAAAAGGCGCAGTAAAGAGTACGTATGAAGCAGAGCGAAAATCTGTGTTGCTTGAAGATCACAGAAAAATCCGGGTTAACCCAGGATAGTAGCCTCGGATTCGGCCGACGTCGTTATATTTTTCCATAACGTTCGTTCGTTATGCCCCGTGAAGTTTGACTCGATTTTTCTCACGTCGACTTGGCGACCGCTCTGTATAAAAGACGGAGGCGACTTTAAACGAGTTTCTTTATGCGTCGATTATACAAATCCCGCGGGGCAGAGAGGTATGTCTCGCGTCCGGGTAGCTCTTTTTTCCACACCGCCCTGCACCGTTTCTACACACTGTCCTTGTCTTAACGTCGGAACTTCTGCCCGGCCGCGCGCCGCAAAACTTTCGGCTCGACGTGAGTGACGTCGCCGTCGAGGAAGTTTTATCGACTCGAGGAAGCGAGAGTGCCTTTATTGCTAAATATAACGTCGGTGCGCAAGATGTATAGCGGCAGATTAGATAAGGGAGACAAATTTGCATGCTTTATTCTCGACTATGAGTCTCAGATGAATCATCCGAAGTGAGAGTACATTGGATGAGTTTATATTTAGACGCCATCGTCAGAAATAAATTACGCGGGATGCATATTGCACCTTGGGTTTCGTCTGGGTATCCTTGAGTCTGAAAAACCGTGCATAACATATAATTTGCACATGTACAATTGCAACTCATATTTTTTAATACTAATAACGTTTTCCTTTCTTCGCCGAGTATCGCTACGATAAAATTCTTGATTTCATATATATTCTCGTATCAATATATACTTTCTATCGTGCTACGTACACACTACGGAAAAAAGTGTTATTTCTACTGGGAAAAATCTTTGTTTCGAGATGGGATCGCATTTTATAGCTGAAAACAGATCGGTGCGCGAATTTCTGGATTTCCTCACCGTCTCGTTTGTTCAAATCGCCGTTGCGTAGCAGAGTCAAGTCTCGAAATTGCGTAACGCTGTTTCAAAGGGCAACCGGATGCATTCTCCTTTTTTTTTTGCTCGAATGATATTTTCGATTCGGTAAAACCTTGGCGGAATAACTATCGTGCCGCGTTACCGTGCATTCGGAGTTCCGGATGCGGTTTGATTGCATTCTAGCAACGGTATGCGATCGGTATGAGCGTTCGCCGGTGCACTAGCTGCAATACTCGGCAGCGTACCTAAGGTGAAAGGGAGGGATATAATAATTCCGTTGACGACGCGGCCGTGCGCGACGGATGCCCCCTAATCAGAGATAATTCTCAATGCGAGCGGCTCTTTTTTTTTTCCCTGCTGAAAGCTTCGCTCGAAGGGCCCCGTTATTGATGAGTCACGTAGAGGTTTGATTGGACGAACGTACGGTCCAGTTCGCGAGCGAGGATTATTAGGATTATTATTTGTATTTCTCCAATTTGCGCGAGAGCGGCCGTAACTGTATCCTTCTGCATTATTGTAGAAACTGCGGCGTCGCCCCGTTTGCTCATTGTCGCCGCGAACGACGCGCCGTTTCCCACCGGGAATTCCCTCGGCAGAGATTCCTCCCTCGCCAATTCGGATGCAAGAATTGCTTTATTTTCGTTCGGTCCGCGCGATTTATACCGGTTCCCCCCGTTGCTCCCGTTACGCCGTCTTACAGTATCACATGGGAGAGGAGCGCGGAGTAGGAAGCAGCGAGGAAGACATCTCTTCCAGAGGGAATCTTATTACGGCATTCTTCTCGGAAGTGCCTTCCGCATGATCGCATGAATGAATGAGTAATGCATCGTCATGAATTAAACATGTGGGCGCGTGCGCGCACTCGCCCCGACGACGTGCATCGGCGTTATGCTCCGGAGTGCATAGAGACGCGCTTGCGAGACTTAACGACGTTACGTCCGATACGATCGCTCCAAATTAGCCGGGTTTCGAGGAAATCACGGCGGAGAGAGAAAGAGAACCCTCTCTCGGGGATTAGAGATACTTTATTGGCGTCTTTAAGGCCTGCCTTAAAATCCTTTGTTGTTGTTTCTTTGTACATGTTTGTACTGTTTGTCGCTCCGCGCAAAGTTACTTTGGTTGCAAACTCACCAAACTCTACTGTATATATATATATATACACACGAGAATTAGAATCAATTACACATTAATGTATGTACGAAGACGGTATCAGATGTATTACTTGGAAAAGTAATCAGCCCGCAACGTAGACCGTACGAGCGTTAATAAACACAAACTTGTTATCGATCGAATAGATAAGCGGGGGATCGATGTTTGAAATTTAATACTTTACAACTCGGTTTAATTAGAAACAACGTACGACGTGTCGGCGTTATTGATAGCCATATAAGTGACGATAACGCGAAAGAGGTTAATAGCCGACGCGGTCATTAAGCTACTGCTTATATTCCCCGGCGGACTTCGAGAGCCTTGAGAGAGACTCGATCGAGCCGAGTAGGCTTGGCCGTAGGTTTTGAGGAGGACTCGGCACGACGCTTTCTTGTCGGGGGTATATTCCGGATATATTTAGTGCGGGGCCGGGCCCCTTGCCTCCGCGTTTTATTTCTCCGAGGGGAGGCCGATGAAAAACTGGTCGGCGCCGCGTGTGGATTACAGAAACATCTTCCTCGCCTCCTCGCGCCGCGCCGCAGCCGCTTACGGCGCATAAACTTGGCGTGTTTTCGCCGCGCAACACGACGTTGCGTGATTCGCGTCAGCGCGCGAATCCCTCCGCCGCCGTTCGGAAATTGTAAGAAAACAGCTCGGAGAAAGACGGAGGGGCTTCTCCCGAGATTCAATTACGTTCCTCACCTTTAAAGTCCGCAGATTCTCTCGTATATTCGTGACGTTCGGCTGTCACGTGGCTGTCGCGAATTTTAAGGCTGACGTACGATATTACGTAAACGTTCAGCCGTGCGGACGTGCGAGGTTGAAAATAACGCGCGAGAAACGGGCGGAGTGAAGGCGTATCGAGCGCGGACAGGCAGATGCAACGTGAGCGATCGCGATCTGAGGGTAAACCGCGGAATAACGATGGGAGATAATGTGAGAATGGGCTTCCCTAACGAGTCGCGAACGAGTCTCCGTAGCGTCGTTTCCGCGTCGTCGCGGTCGGTTCCTCTCGCGCGATCCGCTCCTTCTCCAAGGCTCCAAGGTCAGGTACGCGGTAGTGCGAGATTAATTATCCGCGCCGTAAACCTCGCGCGCGGTGCTAATACCAGCGCGGAATAAATTAGTCTCGCGCTCGCTCGCCGACCTCGCGCGCAGATTAGCGAGGATCGCGAGAGGGACCGGCGGGGTGTCTTCGAAGGAAGATGAATTATCCTCGTATTAATCTTGCGCGCTTGTCAAGCGAGCAACGAGCGAGTGGGCGAAGAATGGAGGCATCTTATCTGCGCGCACCGGAGTGATTAGGTTCGCCCAAATTGGGTGTTGCCTCGCCTCGGGCTTGTAAAATGAGACTCGCGGCTGAGAGGATACGACGCTTCTCGTATTTACTCGCCTCCGGTAATCGCGTCTTACCAGCGTTGAGAAAGACGTCCCTCTCGAGTTCCCGAGACACGCTTTATCCGCTTAAGCGCGTCACTGCGAAAGCTCGTGCTCCCGATTGAGAAAAAACTGAACCAATTTTTGTGATAACAACCGTTATATCTCTATTAACGTGTGCGCGCGTCGATACAGCGTGACAAACGATTTATTACACTCGCCGATTCGGCCGATGTTTCTCGTCGGACGCTGCAACGTGGCGCGGATCCGCGGCGGCGGCAGCAGCTTGTTATCTGGCAATCAAGTGCATATTCATACCGCGCGGAGGATGGATCCGCACGGATCAAAAGCCGTAACACTTCCCTAATGAGTCGTTGCCTCTTCTGCTCGAGGCTAATAATGTCACGTACGAGGCAGAATGAAATTCATTACGGGGACCTGAAGTACGAGGCCCGACGCGGAACGCGGTAATCACCCGACGAGCTTTCGCGAAGCGCGACCGGAAGCGCGGTAATGAACCCCGCGCACGATTCCGTGCGTAACTCTAATATTCTGCACAGCCCGACGCGTGCGATATCACTGGCGAGACCGACGTACTGCGATCAAAAGTACCCTCCCCCTCCCCCATCTGTTATTCCTGCGTTTATTTGAAAAAAACCTTTATTTAAATCAGGCGTCTGTTACGTCTAGCTAAAAATTAAACCCACGCGCGACGTAACACGTCTTTTTTATCTTAAAAAAATACCTTGCGAGTCCTTTTTAATGAAAGGCGAGGATATCGCGGAATTAGAGTGTACTTCACTCGTCGTTTTCACACACTCTCTCTCTCTCTCTCTCTCTCTCTCTCTCTCTC
>JAJVSH010000093.1:553467-642329 GCA_021460005.1 Tetramorium alpestre
TCTCTCTCTCTCTCTCTCTCTCTCTCTCTCTCTCTCTCTCTCTCTCTGAAGGGCTATCCCCGTCCCGCAAGACTTCCGCGTCTGAAAAACGCAGATTTAGTCGCGGTAATTTAGGCGCGTATGTAATGTAGCCTTCGAACAATGCGAGGAACTGGCGGCCCATTATGAGTTGGCGACGAGAGGGTATTGTACCGGATGTCTCGGGCTCTCCCGATGTCCTCAACGACCGACAGCCCCGCATGCACGCATGCACGCACGCACGCATGCACGCATGCACGTTCGCTCATACCACGGAAACGTATGTATACGCTTTTCACGTGCAACGTGCGTCATTATAGAGCCGACTGCATATGTGTGGGGTCTTCGCACCGTGCTTCTAGCACCATGTGTTCGCAGCAAGCTTGATCATGGTATCATATCGTGACATCGTCCGGGTTTGGGCTTCGTCTTGTCACACGTGGAATTTATGGGAAACGGTTAGCATTATTCATTGTTCGTTATTCGAAACGGATTTGCCTCTGGCGATACATTGGAAAATTAACAGGTTTCGGCCACAAAACATTGAAAACGTTTTCACAAACGGTGAACTTTGAGAACAGAAATTATTCGAGTTGCAAAAATGGTCCTGGCGCGTTTTTTTTTTTATCTCGAAAAGAACTCTAAATTTTGTTGGAGTTTTATCAGGTGGAAATAAAAAAATTATTCTAAAACGAAGCGCATCAAAAGAAACGCCTCTGTACATTTTTTTTCATTAAAAATAATGCCGTAAAATAGGGCTCGATATCGCTGTGACGTGTATGGGACGAAATAAATGGCGAGGAGCTCGCTCTCCAGTTTTGCTTCATTCGCGGACTTTCTGCTATAAACACGCATACATTTATGCATTTAAATAAACTTATTTCAAAAGTTACACGATGCGACACGCGCGAAGGAGAGAGAGAGAGAGAGAGAGAGAGAGAGAGAGAGAGAGAGAGAGAGAGAGAGAGAGAGAGAGAGAGAGAGAAAGAGAGAGAAAGAGAGAGATCCCCGAATCTGTATTCTCATCACGAATGCAAATGTACACATTTTTCCGATTGAATTCGATAACCTCGGATGTTTAATCCAGACTCGGAGCAGACGGTTTGTGAGGCGAAATGAACTTTTAGCCGTTTCATATCCATGAAAATGGAATCCACGAAAAACTTTAATCTGGCTTTCAATCAACTAAGCCCGCTGCCGTCGGCGAACATCTCTCGAGAGTGGATGGGTGAAATATCCGAATAGATCTACAAGGCTACTCCGGTATTAAGTTTGTACACGAATTAAATTTTATTTAAATTTAAACTGATTTTTTTAGATTAGATTTTATGAAGGCGCTATATAAATCCTCATCGAGACTTTGTTGTACATATCGATTGTATTCGAGTGAGAGAAAGTTAAAATCGAAAGCTTTAATTCTTAATAGCATTATCTTTATTTGGCAATACATATTTGTATCATTTTTTTATATTACTATGGTAACTGTGGTTCAGTTATATTTATACCGTAAACTAATTTTCTTTACGTAGTATAAGCTCTAATTTTCTCGACTAGTATCCGAATTAAATTTTTGGAAAAAGTTCTACTCTTCCTTCTATTTTAGCTTTGTAACTCTTCTTTATGCATCATAGTGTTAGGTAGCACACGCTAATTTCTGCCAGCGTCTCTTTTATACCGATTTTTCAACGTTACTCTTTAGAAAATCAAAGTCACAGTATTATGAAGAGAGTTACAAAGAGGAGAGAGAAGCGGAAAAGGAAAAGGGAAAAATAGGAGAAGATGAAGAGAGACCTAGAGAGCTGGTTGTCGTCGGGAGAGATACTATCTTCTTGTTTTTAATCTCCGAAATTTTTAAATTCAAAACTAAAATTCTTTGGAAAAAATTCAATGCTCCATCGATTTATATTAAAATTCTAAAAATGTGATGCTCTATGGAGATAAAATTATCGCCTCCGCCGACGATCGATGACGGCACTAGGCCGATGAACACATTTCGCTCGCGGATAGTAACGTAATTGCCACTTCGTTTTCGCACTTTATACAGATCTCGTGCCTGACTGCAATTAACAGCGTAATTCCATCGACGTCGGAGAAAAAATCCGGTTGCCCGGGCAACGCGAGAACACCAGGAATTCGATCGTACTTGAATGCGACTGTCGCGTTTTCGTTCCCCGTCCAAAACGCTATGGGCCGTCAGCTGCCAGATTCCATTCGCTCCCCGCGTAATTACAGTATCCTCGTGGATACTAAATGTTTTAATGACGGTCGACATCGAGATATACCCGATGAACATCGGTTTATATTAAATAAAAGCACCCTGTTTTTACATCGGGCTTGGCAATGTTATATTGAGAGCGCGCATAGTAATATAATATTCACTTTTTTTTAGTGTTTAACTAGCTTAATATCACGACGTAACGCACGTACCGCGTTTGTAAATTGATTGTATCATTTAACACTTAAGAGTGCTATTTTTTTCATGTAATGAATCAAAAAATTCGACAAATCCATGTTAATTAGCGTGCAATAAATTTCTCGGGGACCGTGTTACGAATACGGCTTTGATACTTGATACCGAACTGTTATCTACAGGGCGCCTATGTGAAAATAAACGGGCATGTTATGCAATTTGCATTCCCGCTAATTGAATCACACCCGCGGTGAAACAGCCTCAAAATTACAGAGCGGCAAATCACATTTTTATTTAATGCCGCGAACTCGTTGCCGGCGCTAAATACTGAATGAATATGCATTAGTATGCAAAATTTCGCTGTCATATAATCTCGCAGGACACAACGTAAAATTCTCGCCGCATCCGCGAGAACAACGTTCGATCGACGTTGTCCTCACGCGCGATTAAAAAATCATAAACATGAGTTACAGAGCGCCTCCGATTATTCTTTCTCTTTTTTTTTGTCGATTGCTAATGATCCACCGTCGGTTTTTAACGGCACGATAATCCCCTTTTGTTTTTTTATTCTACGTTAGTTCCACCTGCCCCTTTGCACCGTAATATCCGACAGATAATACCGGCAGTATCGAATCTCTCTTCCCTCGGCGGAATTTTTCGTCTAGACGTTTTGATAATGGCGTCTTTATGCGAGCCGTTCGCGTAGAGAAATACGAAAAGTCCCCGAGGTACCATGCATACGTAGTCGTTTACAAAACGGAGGGAAATAAGGACGAATTCTGTAACTTAGCCCGTCGTTATATTTCGCTGGTATATCGTTGATGTTAAGAAGCGTTTAGAGTACAATTCTCTCCATATCTTATAAGGGCTCCAAAATTATCTTAAAAACATTCTCTCTCTCTCTCTCTCTTAATCAAGACCTCAAAATTATTATTAATATACGATTATTATACGATACGATAAATTCGACACTTTATTTTAATTGGAATTATAATTGCAAAATTAAATACGAATATAACGATACATCCGGATACGAATCGTCCAACCAGTTATATAGACTCGTAACGACTCGTTTTAGAACCCATATTAGTAATCGTCCCGTATTGTAAGAACAATTATTACCGTGATGAATTGAGGAAAGTCGGTCGGTCGGTCGATCGCTCGCTAACTTACTTTTTCTCGTTCGAGATCGATAGAACACGTTCGCTCGACGGCGTTCAATGAAGGCAAATACAGTCGCCAATTCCGCGAACACGACGTCGCCGTCGATTGTGATGAGAACCGCGGATGCAGCAAACGTGATTTATTCGACGTCGGGCATTTTATGCCATGCTCTTTATCGCCATACATCCGGGCAGCGTCGCATTGTAGAAAGTTGCGGCTGTACTTCTTATTCGTTCTTTTCCCAAGACAGCTACCGTCTAATTGCGTCTATCGATCTTGATCGCCGTGTAATGTGTCATAGTCTAACTAAAGCAACCTTCGCCGTCTATTCAATTCAGTTCGATTCAGTGTGCGTTTAGTTTACTTTGGTCTTAAACGAGAAAGTTGCTTTATAACTTACCAAAGTTACTAAATGGGCATCCCGGCTGCTGCATCAATTCAACTTTGTTCCGTGCTTTTTTGCCCGCTCCCGCATCGCTTACGTTATCTTGACGAGCGGAACAGACTGGAAACGAATGTCGGTCGTCTGTGGATTTAGACATTTCGTTTGACTTGTAATTTTTGAATTTAATAATGTGCACGCACACACATGGCAGGAATCGTTTGTGGAACTGATGCGAAAATATTAAGCTCTCTTATTTGTAAAAGACAAAACTTTAGATAACGTAGTTTGTTGTTCATAATAATGCAGTAAGAAATAAGTATATAATAATGCAGTATAGAAAATAAGTTAAATTTATAACATAATTGTTAATTAAATTTTATATAAATATAGTTTACTAATTTTTGGAGAAAAGAAAAAATATATGCAGTTTAATAAATAATTAAATTTAATAATTTAAACTTAATTAAATAGTAATAATAAAGTTGAATAAATAATTAATTTAAATATTTCTAATTTTGAGAAAAGAGAAGTGAAAGAAATATATAACAAATTAAGATTAAAACTTGTATCAGATTTATAATAATTTGAAAATTATGATCGGCTTTTTCAGTTTCCTTCATAACCTTTATATTTAGTCTATATAAATAATTATTTCTTTTGTCTCGAAATCACGGTAATACGTAAACACGTTAACGAAGCGCGTCCGATTTGTCTGCAGCCTGTCTCGTACAGAAGATAACCGAACAAAAGCGATGACGATGAAGTGCCACGACGAAACTGACACGCCGGGTATAATGTGGAGGTAAACCGAGGTGAATCAGGCAGACGCGGGCGGTACTAGCTCCTTAAGAGGAGAGTTGGGGCCCCCGAGCCCGGAGATTTATGCCACGCGCGGATTTGTGCCCCTGACGTAGAATTAATCTTTAGTCCCCCCGGTCCGCGCGTTACCTCGCGAAGCGAGAAACCGCTCATTACTGTATCTGGCTTTGTAACTACCGTTGTGCAACCGTGGCGGATATAACTTCTCCCGCTGTCTGAGATTGTTACGAACTAATCGTACTCCGCGACTCATAACTCGGGTGCCGCGGACCCGAAAGTTCAAGCTATCGATCGGCGGGAACTGAAAGTCTTTCACGTACCCAATGACACGTAATTAATTGAATTATAAGCAAACACGAGTACCTCGTGTGTAGATAATCTCCGTAGAACTGTGTAATCGAAATTCTATACGTGACGCACGTGGAATTTCTCTTCTCTGTAAAATGTTTTTGTGTAGGGATTGATAACTGTATCTTAATGAAATCTATTTCTTCATTCTGTTTGTACGGAACGATACGATGTGATAATGAACATGATAATATCACGAAATGCTGGTGAGGTAGGATGTTATTTGTAAATCCCATCGGGGAAAGATATGCTCTTCTGCATGCGTTGAAAGTGAAGGTGCAGCGCGTGCTGATCTGTTCTCCGCATACTTTTACATGCGTTACAAGTCCTTATTTTACAAAAAGTGAAGTTAAGAATCGCAATATATCAAGCGGCTCGTTCTTTTTTCAGGTCACGAACTCCTCTGGAAATTAGTCTACCTCGGCGGACTTGTTGTTGGTAAGTAATTTTTGAAATCCTTCGAGAGACGCGCCTCCAACTAGTACAAAACTTATCCAAAACGAGTCCCGACGGTGTGTAGGAAATATTCTTCCTTTTTCTCCTCTCTCTTTCTCCTTTTGTTTTATGCGACGTCGCGCTAACGCAGAAAACTTTGTTGCGCCATCGATGTCGCGCGTAAAAGAGTTTCAGCTCCTCGCGGGAAATTCGCGGCGCTGTCGTATTAAGCTTTTCCCATTCGTGATAAAAAGTAATGGCAGAGAAGTCTTACGAAGCTATTAAGACGGCCGCGATTACGCTCTCGCGGTTTGATTCGCGAGAAAGCTTTTTATCGCGTTGTTGCGCGGATGAAAAATTTTCATTCGAGATCAGCGTACGTTATTGTAATATCGAAGTTTGCGAGAAAAAGCATAAATCAGACGTTTCTGGCTCGGTGCCTCTCAAAACGGGAGGGAATCGAATTATACTTTATTGTCGCCGTACGCGTTCGACGCGAACATTGGATTTGCAGGCGTCGTCTATAGATTTTGAGAGACAACACGATCGTGATCGAGCAGACGGGCGACCGAGTAAAAAGGACGAGAGAGAGAGAGAGGTGGTTTCGGGACATCGGATATTGGCGATGTCGTGGGAAGGGTGGGATACCAAGGGGGATGACGAAGGTACGCGCCCGGAATCGTATCCAAAATTCACGACACGTGCTTCTAACGTGGCTCCCGCAGGAGCCCTTCACCTGAAGAGGTTACTAGCTATTTTTATGTGTACCTATGTAGTTATCGAGAGGGAAAGGGATGTGAAAGCCCAAAACTCCGAGGGACTGTTCCCAGCTGTCGGGTCCAAAGGGGCTGGCACAATAAAACACTTCACTCTTTATTTCGTTAGATGTACGACAACTACACTCGTTGCCTTCATAAAATCATCTTTTCTCTGTCAATTTTTTCAAAATACAATTAAATGTTAATTTGTAAGGCTTAGAGCCAGTCTTTCCAACTTCTTGGTAAGCTAATAGTTAAATCATACGTCTGAACTTGTCTAATTTGAAGATTAAAAAAAGATAGACATATGATTTAATTATTAGTTAGCTTACTAAGTCATAAAAAAAAACCAACCCTAATGTCCATTTTTATCAACGTAAATTGACTTTAATCTCAGTTTCATTTACTTTTTATCCTTTTCTAATTTCTTGGAACTAGAAAGAGACAAAAAGTAAGTTAAACCGAGATTAAAGTTAATCTAAATTGATAGAAATGGATATTAACGATTTATTCGCGCGGAGAACTTTCAATTCAAATAAAATTCGATCTCTCTTGCAGCTGTCGAAACGCTTTTAAAGGGCATGTAGAGATTTTGGGCAAACGAATCTCCAAAGCCAAATGAAAAGTTTTGTGTATTAGTGTCATATCTCACGAAGCTTTTCATTTTGCATCGGAGATCGTTGCCAATGTCGTCGACAACTGATGATGCTGTCAAATGCCAAGAGCGCGCGTCTTTCCCTCACGTTTGACCTTTCGGATCTGACGCGCGACGAGGGGAGAAGGATTAGAGAGCGCCTCTTTGCCCCGACGATTCGCTTCGTCCACCGTCCGCCTTTATGTAACGCCCTGACATTCTCGGATGGCCGGACGACCTCCATAATGCAGAGCACATAACGCGCTCCGTCCCTACGTCGCGGGATCGCTTCTTCAATCAGGATCTACGAGTGCGATGTCGCGATATTCCGAGCGGAAGCCGCGGGAGAAGCGCCGGATGCGGAGTTACAACCGGGTTAAGGGCCGATCGTACAAAATGGGGTGGCTGAAGGGACATACTTAAAATCATCTCCGATACTCTTGGGAATTGAAGATATCGTCAGAGATGAAACTTCATGGGTTGAATTTTTTTTTCTTTTATTACCAGATCATCCCTTGAATTGTACAACTTCATCGTGTATCTCATCTCTATTATTTCACTCGCATTATCTGTATTACGTCTCGCGCAGGAGATTGACACGATTAATCGTAAACGCATTAAAGGATTACCGTGTCGCGTCGAGAGAAAAAAAGGTGATGGCGCTTAGGAGTGAGATGTGCTTCGATGGCGAGACGTCGTCGAAAGTCCGCGTTAATTAAGGTTTCTTAGCAGACGAGACGGAACAGACGACGCGTGTGTAATTGTGCATTCCCCTGTTGGCAGCCTCGTCGTGGAGGCTTTGTCCCAAGAAACCAGACTGGATCTTAAGACCTAGGTTCACTCGCACGCCTACGGACAATGGCAGCGGAGGTCTGCTCTACAATACAGCCCTTGCTTATAGTGTTTCCGAGACGCGAACTCCGCTCTCCGATATCGTCTACCCCTTTCTGTCTTCGCCCTTTTCTTTTCCTTCGCCTCTTTCTTCATCGTTTTTTTAATAGTCATAAATATATCGATTGACATGACTGCGGATAATTGAATTGTTGGAATCGATTTATTGAAAGCAATCACTTTGCATGTTTTTAAATTATTCAATCTAAATCTCAGGTCGAAAAAATCGTAAAATTATCGGAAGAAATTAATGTTGACAGGTGCTATAAATTAAAAAGAATATTTGCTTGCAAAAATTTGGGAAAAATTAATAACAATTGTGAACAATTGTTCAAATGTAGGCAATCAGAGTTCATATATAATACAAAAAAAAACGCATTTAGAAATGTTGAGATGATAAAATTTTTTGGTTTATTTTTAAATTTATTTTTTTTTTTGAAAGTGTACAAGAAACAATTTATGGATAAATGTGGACAATCAAATGTCGTATCAATTTTATAATTTAAAAATTCGCATTTCGAGATGCCAACTTTACAAACTTCATTTTAATCGAGATTTTAGAAATGAATTTGAGGATTTTAAATATATTAAAAAATTTTTTATTGAAGAATACCTTTCTCACAAAAATTTCTTGATGGACCATTTCTTAGTAGTGAACTACATGCTACTCCTTTAACTTCCAAATCGCACACGCAAACATGTGCTAGGAAATAGCGAAACTGCCGAAGAGGTTCGCGGCAGATACGGGGAATCGGTATATCAATTTAATGAAAATCAGTTCCTCTGGAGGCCGAAGGACTTTCCTCGCAAGTGTGATTGATGAGGCGTGCTGCCTGAACGCATTCATTGTGAGAGTGTAGATTAGCATTGCTGTCGACGAAATGTATTACGGCGGTGTGTCGTGAGAATAATAAATGTAATTTAATGTGGCGCTAGTATGACTCTCAGTGGATTGCTATGTCGCATACATTGTGCGAATATTTGCGCCATATATTCGAAAAAGTTAAATAGGTCACAGATATGCGCGCAGAGAAATATTCCGACGTGATGCTTGAATAATTAATATTACAAAATTAATATAATTATAGCAGCAATTAAACGTGAACTATATAATAATAAAAATGAGCTTTTTATCTTGTGGACAATTAAAATAAATGTACTTTAACTCCAATTAATTGTTAAACAGTTCAAGAAGAAACTTCTGTTGATGAAACTATTAATCCTTTACATCGAAGAAAAATGTAGTTACTTTTGGACCCAACCATAATTTTATAATATTTCTAACCATAATTATGGTTAACATAATGATGCATATAGTTAAGTTAATCATATTTATCGTTAGAAGTATTATAAAATTGTGATTCTGTCCAAAAGTAATTATATTTTTCTCTCAGTGTAGATCTTACGAAATTATCTTCTTTATACTCTTATTTTTATAGTCTTATTTTGATCACCTGCCAACGAGAGAATGCTATGTATCTAAGAATACGAGATCCGCGACAGATATACATGGGTAAACCCTCAATAAATTTGCGGTTGATAAAGATCGGAGTAACGGTCGAGAATTGGAATTGTTGATTATATCCTGCGGTGTGGTAAATCATGACGACGTTATTTCGGAGGAGCTTGCATTATTCGCAGATGCGATCTCCGGTGTTTGGTCTCCGAATCCACCCTTATCGGGCCGGTGATATCGCCCTGTGGAACGTGTACTACCGTAATAGTAACGAGAAGCAAGGTAGATCCCTCGGTAAACCTTTTCTTCTTTTGCGCATGAAATTAAATTGTCATGTTGCGCGAGAGAGGCGAAATGACGGTCAGCGGCAAATTAGAGCGCATTACGAAAAATTCGTTTCACGCGGTTAGCATGAAACATTCCGTTTGCGAGATATCCTGCGCGCGTGAGTTTCTTTAATATAATAATTAGCCCGTCTTAATAATAACTTTTCGAGACGTAATATATGCGGCGTGCGCTGTATTATATTATTTCTTTAAGTTACGCGCTAATAATATCACACCGGGCCCTCATCCCTTCGTCAGTGATCTTTATCGTGCATTCTCGTCGTCGACACTTAGGTCGTGCTGTGTGGAAACGCACCCTCAGGATTGCTCTTATCGGCATCTATCCCGTCGTACGTCGTAGCGACGCCCATTCCCCATCTCCCTTGTCGTTATCTCGCGATGGCTCGCGTGAAAACCCTCTTTAGTCCGGGCGTTTCTCTCCTTCGTCTTACTAAAGACAATACCCCCCTCTCCCCCTAAAAAGGTAACAAACTTTTTAGTAGCTGCAAGAAGGAGACCTCGAACGAGCGGCCGTACGAGCAAGCTCTTCTCCCGTAGTCACACCTTTATGCTCTTGCCGCATAAAAACATTCTGTACATAAAATATACGTGACTGCGGAAGCCTTGTGCTTATCCTTAAACTTGCGACATTTTGTCAAATCGTATACGAATATATGTGATGTTGCACGTGACTTCCAGTACGAACGACGAACAAAGAACAATGGCTGGCATTATGTAGGTACTCCTTTGTGAGCCACGAAGATGCAAAGTTTGTAAAGTTGGCACCCCGAAATGCGAATTTTTATAAAATTGATGTGGCATTGGACTGGTCACAATTTGTCCATATTCATTCAAATAATCATTTTTGCCCATTTTGCAAAAAAATTAAAGTTAAAAAACTTTATCATTAGCATCTCTAAATGCTTTTAATGTTTTTTTTTTAAATTATATATGGCTTTCGGTTGTCCAACATTTGTCCCATAAATTTATTATATAACTTATTTTTTGTTCGCTTTGCAAAAAAAATTTATACGAGGTTTGAAATGAATGTTGATGACAACATACATCTTAAATAAAGTGCGCACGATATCGCATAAATATTTACGGGAATATTTTATCTCCGGGCAGATTCTCGCTTGTTAATGACTCGAAAGTAAATACGCGAGAATCATTGTTACTCAACAGGAGTACAGCCGCGGGCAGTGTACGGTGAAGTTTTGCGGAATAAATGGGAATATCGTTAAAGGGAATACGATAGCGCGACGTCGGAGTAAATCGTAGAAAGGCAGGTCGAATTAGCCATTAATAATCAAGAAGTTTTCTAGCGGGGCCGAGTGAAATCAACGCGCGCCCGATAGCATCGCGGAACACTCTCGGTCGCGCTCGGCTCTCCCGGTTGGCGTATCGGCGAAGTGGTCTTCCTTTCGCGCCCTACCAGCCACGTCGGACGAGTTCATTACGGTTGCAACGCGGCTAACAGGATTTCGCTGGTTGTCGTAACGAGCTCTCCCGAGTCGTAATTCAAAAGTTGATTCGAGTAGCTGCAATTTATTGCTCCGCGCGCTCCGGCAAAGACTTTTTCTCGCGGATAGGGCGGGGTGGGCGGACAGGACGCGACGGGACGCCAGGCGACGGCGCGCGGGGACGAGGAAACTCGTCGCCGCGATAAGGGAAATTGCATTAAACATCGTGGGCACGTGCGGAGAGCGCGAAGAAAGGAAGTCTCCTCCGGGCATCGTCGATATCGGGCTTCTCGCCGCGAATTGACGCGTCCCAGAGTTGTTAATGCGGATGGGAAACTTGCGATTCGACCTCCCGTGCGACCTCTCAAATCACGGAATTACGGACGAAATTTTAATGACTCTTGCCTGGAGTCAAGGGCCGCGCTTTCGGACTAAATTGTCCGCCGGTTGATAACAAATTTAGATTTGTGAAGTTGCCACCCGGAAATGTGAATTTTTACAAAATTGATATGGCATTTCATTCTCCATATTTGTCCATAAATAACCGTTTTTATTGCAAAACTTTCACCTTGCAAAAAAAAAAATAAAAAATTTCTCTCCTAGATGCTTTTTTAAATATTATATATGAATTCTGATTGTCCATTATTGGTTCACACTTGTCCATAAATAATTATGAAGTTTTTTATTTTTTTTTTACAAGGTGGTATAGATAAATATGGACAAATTGTGGAAATCAAATGTCGTATAAATTTTATAAAAATTCCCATTTCGGTGTGTCAATTTCACCTAAAAAATTTTACGAATTTTATGAAGCGAAAGAATGCCCTCGCCGATTTTTCTTTTATATTACATGATACGTAATACTATACATTAGAATTTAATACTGATGAATTAGAAATTGTTTTAAGGAAGCCTCAATTTGAAATGTGTACGTGAAATATATATTTCCGACTGTATGCAGTGTAATGTAAAAGATATTTAGTTCATTACAGTGATTTTATAAAATAAAATAAAATTGTAATTATAAGAAAAATATTTCAGAAAATGAGACGACAATCTTTTCGAGCCGTTTTAGTTTCTACATTTCTAAATATATAACATACGACGAGTCTGGAGACGACCGGCGAGGACGTGCTTGCGCTACAGATTTCATTGACCAAAAATTGTGTAGACGACCGAGCGTTATCGCGGAGATAAGGGCGTTATTCGGTCGCGCGGGGAGAGCACTAGAGGAAGTGAGAAAGAGAGAAAAGACACAGCCGGGTGGCATTCGATCGATAACGGATTACGAATTGCGTTCGGCGGGATCGAAAGTTACGATCGTACCGGCAATCCTTTCCCGAACTTAGCAATCCGCTTAACTTCGACTGCAGATTCGACTGGCAAAACTTATCGGATCGCGCCGGCACGGCGCGATACGAAATCGCACGTCCATATATATAATCTATACGAATTGTAACACACGGTCGATCCTCGTTCCCGATACCGGCACGCAGATATATTCGCTAAATGTGGTTTTCATGAGTTCGCGCGTGCATTCGGCTTTCTCTCTCGATTTACGTTATTGACGTCGCAACAAAACGTTTATGTTCGCTGTTTTAAAATCGGGACGAGAAACGCGCGACTCTTCATCACGATCGGCACGAGATACGTTCCCTTTTTTTCTCCTTTTTCCACTCTGCATCTGCAACATCGAAAATTTGAAATTTGACCGAGTCGCGCTCCGGTTTCGCTCCCCGGTATAAATTTATCTGCAAGAATTTCTGTGCCGCCACGCGTCGTTAGAATTTCATTAGGAACATGTGTACACACGCGCGGTCGCCTTTCCTCGTCGCCCCGGTTACATCCTTCATTTCCGGTCCTGGGCGCGTTTCCTGCGCCCGTGGCGGCAGATAGCGCGTGCACGCCGCTCCACATATATTTCCGGCATTCGTTCCCCGGCTTTCCGCCCGGAACGGGGGCTAGAAGACCGAGGAATCATACGCGTTCCTATCGCGGCTATGTGTCTGCGCGCGCGAGCACGGTGAACTTTGGCCGATACGTTACGCGAGAAATGACATCGCGCGTTTGAGAATTTGCACGAAAGAGAGAAAGAGAGAAATGCACAGAAGGCTGTTTGCGACAGTCGCAGCGTGACCTGCGAGCGACGCACGTATCGATAAATAAGTTATTTCGAATCGAACGGGAGAAATCATCGTTCCCTCCATGATGCAAGAAAACAAGGTGAAACCATTGCGCATAATGGCGACTGAATAAAAACAGCCAATAAAATTTTGCACAAAAGTTACTTTAATTTAAATTATTTTTATGATTCATAGTCAATTATTGTTGTAACTTATCTATATACAGTTAAATTAAGTAAATTATGTTTATTTATGCAAACACCTCTTTACTGTTTACTATCACAGTTCTTTTCCTTCAAACTCGCTATGCACTGAGAGGAATGTTTTGTATTATGAACCAAAGGTTTTGTTGATATACGCTCAAGAAATTTATTTAGTTGCTGTAAACAAATATGTTATTTGCTTATATCTTGTTAAGTCGTTTTGGTTTAGAGAACAAAACAGAATTGTTTAGAGAACAAAACTGTTTTGGTCTCTAAATCAAAACGACTTAACAAGATATAAACAAATAACATATTTGTTTACAGCAGCTAAATAAATTTCTTGAGCATATATCAACAAAACTTTTGGTTCATAAAACAAAACATTTCTCTCAGTGTTTTTAACACAACCTAATCTGTAGTAATTTAAGAGCAATCTCTGATTGGTCGACCATTGCGCATCTCTGAGAATGGTACATCTTGTTGTCGTGCATCATGGTTCCCTCCGAGACATCGCTCCCTCTTCCCTTGCAGCGCAACGCTCTTCGCGACGCTGACAGTGTTGCGGAAATTTCAAGTTTCCCTCCCCTTTTCCTCTCGCGACGAACGAAAGGGCTGAACGAAGCACAACGATCGCGAACGTTAGAGTTTTAGGGTGGGACCACGTAGGGCGCGCGCGGGGCGAGATGATTCATAGTGCCTACGGCCGTCTCTGGGTGCAAGTTACCTAACTCGAATTTACGGCGCAGGGGGCTCCTGGGCAAATCGAACAAGACAAACAAAATAGCGGAGCGCCGAAACGCGATAACTCGATCCGCGAAAAGTTTTCGCGAAACTCTCGCGTAGCGCGATGGGGGATGGAGAGTGTGGAACGCGTCTCGCGCGGAATACTCGAGTCAGATGTTCGCCTCGACGCGACGGCAGGCACGGCGCGGCAGCGCGAACGGGCGCAATCGGAACGGCTTTTCGAGGAGCTATTTTTATCGCATCCTCTCTTCGTAAACTCCGCTCTCGCGCGCGGGCGGCATGTGTTATCTTCCCCGCGTGTCCGACACGTTTCGGAGCTGTATCCGCGCCCGGCACGTCCGCACAAAGTGCTCGCGACGCGCGGCGGATCTTCGATAGGGTAACATCGCGGAGTGCGAAGTGAGTTTATTGTACGCAAGTCTCGTTTGAGAGAGGAACTGAGCGTCGCACAAGGCAAAGACACATGTATTGTGCATCCTGGTAGCTCTAATAAACGGAGAGGAAAAAGAAAGTTTGTTCTAAAAGCAATACAAACACCTAACTCTATTTCCTTCGAATCGATCACGTTTTTCTTATAAAAGAGTCTTCATTAAAATCTCCTTCATAATTTTGTATATACTACTATTAATATTTGTTAGATCATCGTAAAAATCTCCTTCATAATTTTGTAGATACTACTATTAATATTTGTTAGATCTTAAGAGAGGAACCGAATATTGCATAAGGTAAAGATAGACACATGTATTATGTATCTTAGTAGCTCAAATTATCGGAGAGGAAAAATAAAATTGTCCTTAAAACGATACAAACTCCTGACCCTGCTATTTTGTTCGAATCGATCACGTTTTCCTCATAAAAGAGTCTTCATTAAAATCTCCTTTATAATTTTATAGCTACTACTATTAATATTTTTTAAATATTCGAGACTTTCCTTTTTTTAAATTTTCACACGTGACAGGAATATATACGATTAAAAAATTACAGAAGATGACTTTTCGATGGCATCCCGATAGTCGCTAATGACTGACCTTATCGACATTTTTTTAAACGCTTTTAAAAGATAAATGCCGTTTAATACAACAGTTTGAATCACACAAATAGCCAGGAAATCACGTAAAATAAAAAGGTGTGCAACTGCTCAGGCATAATCTTATTTAATTACATTATCTAATATTTTATCATATACATACTTATATGTATATATATATATATATATATATATATATATATATATATATATATATATATATATATATATATATATATATATATATATATATATATATATATATATATATTGTATATATATTTACGAAGATGAAAATTAATATTGTGGCGTACATGATAGGACACATAAAATTTACATATAGACAATGTAAATCTATGAATTTAGAATCAGATCCGAAGGAAAGAAATTCCTTTGGCCGCGTCTTGTTACTTCAGCAAGCCCGGGCGCGGTTTTGAGCTATTCGTTTGTTGCCTTTTGTGAGATAACGCTCAAAGAGGACCTCTCGCATTTAAACGCAGAGATTTGCACGGGAATAATAGAGGCCACTATGCCCACGAGACTTCTCAAATAATTTAATTTGCGCTCTTCTTGCGGCAGAGAGGAACTTTTCCGGTATATGGCGGCTGTTAGAATCGCCTCGGCCGTTTTACGTTGCGCTTTTAATCTTCTCCGCCGTGGTAGATAGACGCTATTGCGTGTTCTATCGGCTCACTTCGTTCCCACTGACATTATGTTAATTAGGTTAAAAGCCCTCGACGAAGGAAGAGAAAGAGAGAGAGGAAGAGCGACAGAACACGATTGTGACACACACCGTGCTCTTCGTTTAATCGGGCCGGTTAAGAGCGACAAATGAAGAGTTTGAATATTTATACGGAAGTCATCGTCCGCTCCTATTTCCAACTCGTATCGCCTCACGAATTTTGCAGGATGCACTTTTTGTTGCAAGCTCTTACCCGTACGCGGACGTGTGTGTAGAAGGCAAGGGACGTTTAACAAATCGGAGTGTTTTTAGCGGATTAAAAACACTCGAGTTCTAATTAAAGTAGAGTCTCACGTGCAATTCCAATTAGGTGGAACGGGATTCACCCGCTGCGCGAGTGAAATTCGAGAGAGAGAGAGAGAGAGAGAGAGAGAGAGAGAGAGAGAGAGAGAGAGAGAGAGAATGCTTTGAGTAAATACCGCGCGTTTCCGCCTAATGCGATTTACGCTTTTTCATCGTCCACTCGGAGGATTCATTAAGACCGGCCTCGCAGTGAACTTTTAAAGGAATTTGGATTTCTTCGAGTAGGCTCTTCATTGTTATTTATTAAGCGCAGTAATATTTTCCGACTTTAAAAGCCGATGGTCGTACTACGCTTCTCCCGATTCGCGCTATCGCACAACTTCGCAGTTTTACACAGGCTTACCCTTTATCAATATGCAGCAAAGTGTTATACCCGCGACTCAATAATTTTCAATGGAGACGGACATAGAATGCGAGTGGAGGAACTTTTATTCCTAGCGATAAATGCGACGATGTAAAGCGCATGAGTTTATCGCGGTCAATTAAATGCATCATGCACGTGATACCGAGCTGCATTTGCAATATCACGAGTCGCGGGGCAAGCTTTGTATTATTATTTCTGAATGCAATTCAGATTCGCATAAATAATTGAAAGATAGATCAGCTGTGAGTGGCTTGTCTCGAACTCAAGTCGAAAAACTAATTGTCCAGGTTGAGAAACAATGAAACTTGATGAACTTGCGACCAAATTGCATGTACGCTTAAAATGATAATTGAAGTTAATTTATTAATATATTACGTCAATAAGCGTGAAAGAATGTAAAAAACTCAAATAAAAATAAAAATAAAAATNAATTAAATTAAAATTAAAATTAAAATTGATCTGTTAAAGTTAGAATGAAATTTGATTTGGGCACTACTAAGGATAATATTGTCGATAGAGATGCCTATTGCCGAATGTAACGTAACGACCGCAGTTTTCGGCAACCCTGGCGCGTGCAACGCGAACGAATTGGCGAGGGGGAAGGCGAGGGAGAGAGAAAGGAAGCGATAAGCGACCCGTTAATTTCGTATAACTTATCCGCGCCTCCGAATTCCGCGATCGGGCGCAGTTATACGCGAAAGCGACCATTGAATGCCACCGGAAACCGGTTTAAGCGCACCGCTCGGGGACAAACACGCTCGGATGTGTGTGTATGTTCGTTGCAAAATTTATGCAAGCGCCGCGTGTGTCGACGCATTCGTACAAAGGCGGCCGGAATTAATTGCCGTGATTAGACGACGCGTGTACAGAGTGCGGATCGCAATTGGGACGGAAACTGGGAAATGACACAATAGCCCGGGAGGCATGGATCTCTAATCTTCTTTCGGAAGCGATTCGCGTGTCATATACATTGGATATATATATATATATATATATATACATATATCTTGTACATAGAAGCTTTTGCACACGAGAGAGGTCTGCAACATGAGAGTTAAAATGGAAATTATACGTCACCCGTATTATATTGCAGGCTTGTTCAAAAGCTGTTCCGTTTGCATATGTTGGAGCGAGAAACGTGGAGCCCGGTTATAAGAAATATGTAATTTCCACCCGTAAGAACTTTGTTTAATATTATAATAATTATATAATGATCCCACATTATGAAACGAAAAAGCGCTGCCGTTATTAAGAGAAAATAATTGTACACGTATTGCGCAATGAAGGAAAAAAAAATTACAGCGCGAGAAATTGATATTACCTCGTACGGTGAGCTTAATAATCGCGGTGAATATTTAATATCTTCGATATAGTGGAATCTCACATATTGAATCGTAATCCTTTTCGCAGTAATACGCTGTAATACGCAATAATGCCGCGTCTTTGACGATTTCATTTGGCTATTTATACGCTCGAATGTAAAGGCGACCTGTCGTTTCTCGCGTTCCCTGTAAGCATAAAACCCGTACCCGCGCGCGACGCGGGTATACGTGTCCCTGCTAAATAAGGAGCGAACTGACGCTTTCGTTCCGTTTAGTTCGGTAGCACACGCGTTTCACGAGGCGCGAGAGATAACAGAGGGAAGAAGAATCACGTTTCTCGAGAATCCGCATGGCGGACACATGTGGCGAATTCGGGTTTATCGGACGTACTCAAATTTTTTATTTTTAAATTCAGCTAGGAATGTCGTACGTATCTCACATACGTCAGGATTTCGCCGGCTATTGCCTCCGCTACGTACGATGCTGACGTGGTAAGACGCGGCACGGAATCCGCGACGCCTGCAGTCCCAGCACCGGCGTCTGCGTTTTCGCACTAATTGGAATGCAATTGCGACGGAATCGGTCCGACGGGCACGTACTCTTACGTGAACGGATTAAACGACGGTCAGCTCTATTTTGCGGACAAGTTTGAGCGCGGCTTTACGCCAGCGGAAAGTTAATCCGTGCCGCCCCTGGGGAGAGAGAGAGAGAGAGAGAGAGAGAGAGAGAAAGAGAGAGAGAGAGAGAGAGAGAATCGACCCCATTTACTCGAACTCGATTTCGGATTACGTCGGATTGAGAGCAGAGGAGCAGTTCGTCCGGTGACGTAACGGGAGATCCGCACTTTGTCAAACCCACGCGTACATTAAATCGAGAAGGCGTTAATCTCTGTTGCTAAAGAAGTCTGGAGACGTGTGGAGAAAATATTTTTATCGGTAAAGAGAATTTTTTTAACGCGGAAATATATTTTACTTCATAAAAGTTCTCAAAGCGTGAACGGTTTAAATGTACATACAGAAGACTCTACAGTGAGGTTGGCACTCCGAAATGTGAATTTTTATAAAATAGATATAGCATTTGATTGCGTACAATTTATTCACCTTGCAAATTAAAAATAAACAAAAATTTCATTAGCACCTTAAATGCGCTTTTTTAAATTACGTAAATTATGTGAATTGAAATGTTTAGATGAAATGTGGGAAGAAGCAAAATTTCTGACAAATTACTTAATATCTTACATTTTTATGTCAGAAATAATAAGTGGAATTTAAATGAAAATTTGGAAAAAAAACATTTCAATATCTCAAGAAAGGAAGAAGGAAAGAAGGAAATAATAGTATTATCTAGATTCTACCATGTGCAATATTTGAAGCGCTCTTCGGGAAGACGTTTTCTAAAGTTTTCGCCATAACGTTGACATCACGAAAGATATTTATTTAAAGTTAGTATTACAAACTCGGTCGCGTACTCGAAATAAACGCGCCGTATTAATCTTCGCACGTGACAACGTTTTTAACTTTCATCCGCGGGATTCTCTCGCTGCAGGATACGAAACGCGTTCGTACAAAGAAGAGACGGCTCGCCCATTTTACGACTCGAAATACGACACTGTAGACTGAGAGGCCGTCTCTTTCTCTCTTTTCACGCAGGAAGAAGTTCTTCCTGTGTCTTCAAACGAGACTTCTGGCATGCATGGCTGCGTAGGTGCTAGGCCAGCGCGTGTGCAATCCGATGCATAATGTATTCGCGTGCAACGAGTGCAACGCCGTGTAACCAAGTTAAAGGAGAGGGATAAATTAAAGCTGCCTCGAGGATTGTTTCTTTTCATATCGAATCTTCTTGAATTTTTTTTTTTTTTTTGTAAAAGCTCAGCATGAAACTTTGACAATTACGGATTATAAAATACTTTTTAACTTTACTATTTTTTATTTAAGACTGTTTTTGCTCCAATTAATTTTTGCATAGAAATTGATCTCTACTGATGACTTCTAAGTCAATCTTGCGGGTATTTCGAAAATGTGATTCAGAATGGATAGATCTTCGTGAAATAATTGCAAATAACGCAATCTGACTTTTAGTTCGTTTCTAATATAAATTATTTAAGCTGAATTTATTTTAAATCATCGTTAAAACTAATGAGATATTTAAGATAAGGCAATTAGAAACAGTGAGAAAGATTTAAATCAAATTATTAGGAAGAAAATTAATTCGGAGTAATTAGAGAATACACAGAGAATAGCAGTTTTTTAGTATATCTTGTATTTTCCTGTAGAATTCTAGAATGTTTTGATATGCGATATTTTTTATTTTTTTTTAATTATTATTCCAGCGAGTATTTCTTCGATGCCGAGCCCTTAAATACGGCAGATAACTATTCAACGAGTATCGCTTGACCGACCTGCCGGTGTTCTTGCCGTGGTCTCTTTCGGATTAACTCTAAATCCAGCTTAACGCGAGCTTTCTTTGATTATATACCTCCTCTCGCAATTCCACGTTGCTGCTCCTTCGTCCGGCGCGATCCGAAGTCTAGACGAACTTTTGTGTAATATCAGAGCGCGGTCGCCCTCTTGTACATTCAGACAAACGCGACGAGATCATTTCACCTTGAGAAAATCGCACGCTTTTATCTCCGTTTCTGCTGTCATCGCGCGAAGATGAGAAACGAGAGGAACGCGTCTCGCCAGCCGTTCGCTGTCTAGCCCGGCGACCAAAATTGCGCCACTATTTTCCGACGTAAGCCGTCGTAACTTTCGCCGAGACGTTTGCAGGTTCCTCTTACCGAAAGGGAAATATAATGATCAAAGACCGATCGAAAATATACACGGATCTTTCCGAACACAATGGCGAACTAAACCTGTGTGTATATCTCTTACAACGGCAAGCCGCAACAGAGGAACGAAAAACAAATCTGCGAACAAATGGTTTTCTCGTCAATGAACGTAAGAAAAACAGAGAAATCACACTCGCTATGTAAATTGGTAATTAAACAAAGAATGAACTTCGCGAAAACGATCCTATCGTTTATCATTGTCCACATGGTCCCGCGAGGAGAAATGAAAGAACCATTTCTCTAAGCTCCTGTTTGGCTGTATTCCTCACGAAATGAATCGTGCTACCGTTTATCGATGACGGCGTATTTCTTTTTTGCATGTAAATGGTCCCAGCGCCTATATTCGTTGATTGAATCCAGTTCCGTGGCCTCTGCCGTGGATAAATTTCGCGTTCACCGAGGTCGGTATACGGAGTTCACGGGGCGGGGAACGGAAATCGATCGGTCGCAGGGGTGCAAGACAGACAGGGAGAAAGCATAACGTGAGAAAGGAAACATCGGGTGCTGTCCCCCTCCCCGCGCCCTGTCCCCTTCGTCCGCTTACAACCGTGACGTTTCCAACCCCTTCTGTCTGTCGTACGCGGGGGGGGAGGGGGAGGCAGGATCGAATAAAATTATTCAAATCGTCTTGCGCCGCTTCAATTCTTTTGAACCGAACGAAATATATAATGGACATTCCCATAAAAAAGAATGAAAGTAGGCAGTGCTTCGTTTCTCGGTTATTAATATATCGATCTCCGTCGAAAACAATTTTTCCCGTAGAATCATCGTGTTTTATCGCGGCCATCGATTTGTTTTAATTAAATACAGTGTACGTTCAATTGCGCGAAAACCTATCACGTTTCTAAAATAATTGTTCTATCGCGCGAATAAACTAAATACCGAAGGCGTGAATATTTTTCTTGAATGTTTCCGCGTTCCGTAATTTGCCATCAGTGTCACGATTGAAATATTATTAATTAGCCCCATTAAACAGTTCAGTAGAAAATGAATGGTTTCAATTTCGATACGCGCTTCCGCATCGAGGGATTTAATTGACCGAGTGTGGTGGGGTTTTCTCTCTCCTCGTGTGAAACAGGTTCTCTCACCTCGTCTCGTTTCTCGTTCTATGGTTCGCGTATCATTCGGCCATAATGATCGCCGGATAGGGGGAGAAAGGGAGAGGGAGAGACACACAACCGAGGGGGTTGTCAACCGCCGGTTCTGGCTGCATCGGGGCGACAATGCGACGCGCTGCGCGCACGTTGACGGTGTCATCTTTATGGCGTTGTGTGCCTCCGCATCTAATAATAAACGGGTCGGCAGCCATTGTCGGAATATAGGTCGAGCCTTCTGGCATTTACCGAGCCGTTTACGAAACGTCAGTTCCGTATGTGTGTGTGTGTGTGTATGTGCACGCGAGCGTGCATTTACCTTACCGCGAGTTTTCAAGTTCCCTCGGCTGCTTACAAGTTGCAGCGAACGTCGCCGCAATGAATGGACCCGCGAAGCGCGACACAGTTATCAACTTCTCGAACGCGAGGCTTCGATCTCATCGCCAGAGCAATAAATCGAGACACACCGACGGGAAATATTTCGAATCTGAATAACAGTGTTAATAATAATAATAAAATAGATAATAGTAGTTAAAGAAATAATAAAATTGTATTATAAAAGCAGGCGGTCAGCTTTCCTTTTTTTTTTTTAATGTTCTAGACACTGTCGTGGCTCTCTTCTCAAAGTCGCGAACTCTCATGGAATTTAGCCCGATCCGAGCGAAGTTTCAAGCGGGCAAAACAGGGGAGAGCCATTTATCTCCATTAATTTCAAGCGGATTCTACCTTCAGGAGAATTTTAATTTGAGCCTTGGCTACGGGAAGACCGTAACTAAGCAGTTGTCCAATTAAGAAAATAAAGGGAAATATCGGGACCGCCCGATTGCCTCTCGGTCGACGGATAAACGCCAAGTTTATCGCGCTAGTTCCGGGCACGAGTTAGATTTGCGGTCGGTCCCTTCGTCCCTGCGTTCTCGCGGGGTCGTCGTGCCGAGCGATCTTTCGTTACATCCACGCGCTCACGTACGTGTACGTGTATCAGTCGACGTGACAGTCGGATTTGTGGCTTTCGGCGAAAACCGTTTTCGCGTTTTCTCGCGCAACACATTTTCCCCACATTGCAGGAGAGAAAGAGAGAGAGGGATCGGTGATAGCGATAGTCAGAAATGGTCGTGTGGCAATTTCGTCGCGCGTAACGCAATTATACGCTAACGGTGCCGGGCGTGTAATCGAATCGATTTACGATACGCCGCGGGAGCGTATTTATAATTTATTGAAGCGAGAGAAAAAGAGAAAGAAGGTGCGCTTTCTTGCAGAACGTACAATCTGATAGCGGAAATGAGCGCCGGCGAGAGCGACTGAACCGTTTTATCAGAATTTCGCGACGTCGCGGCCTTAAAATAAAAATGTTGAACGGACTTTCATCAATCGTTAAAAATCGTTAAACTCGCAAAAATTACGAGAGAACCGCGCTGCTCGCGGGCTATCCCTCAGCGCGATATAATAAACGCATCCGGCGGAACGCGAGGTCGTCGAACCTTCCGTCGTGTTAGGATTATTAATTATCGCATTAATGGACAGCGCGCTAATCTATCTTGCTAAACGGAAGACCGTCTTAAGTTAATATCGTTTTACCTCCGGGCGGGAACGCGCCAAGTTGGGACGGTAAGGAACGATTAAAGTCTCGGAAGGAGGGCCATCTCAGCCGTCTAGCGGCTTCCAGGAGACCTGCCCGGTCCAAAGATTAACACTGAGCGAATCAATTAGACGGTTAGTTGGACCGGCTAATTGCGGCGAGGATCGTGGAAGACGGAAAGTGTTTTAAAAGTCTCTTTCTCTCTCTTTCGGAGATACGTCGCGCCCGATAAATCCAAATTGCTCGCGTAAACGTGAGCTATGTACTTATAGGAAATGAAAGTCCCTTGAATGTACTTTACGGACTGCTGTATTACCCGTGTCTGTCGTGCTGTAAACGCGATTTTTTGCCGCAGCTGCGCAACTCGCCTTCGAATAAGTTCGACCTTGCGTGTTTTATCGCCGTATAAATTTAGATCTTCCGTTCCGTCCCGAAGGCGATTTTATCGCAGTCAGTTCGCGGCGAGAAATTAATTTTATGTTCGTCGTTCTAGATTTTATAAGCGCTCGTGTAATATGCTGTAGAAACCAGAGGGGAAAAGACTTTTCCTTTTGTTCCAGATAGCATGCAAGAACGCGAGGCGCATTGTTCGGCGGTTACAGGGCGATGAGAAGCCTGAATGGAGTCAGAGGAAGCCTCAGAGCCCCCGGGGGCTGCCACCGATGTTCCGTTGACAGAGCAACGCAACCGGGTCAATCTTGTCGCTGCACTTAAGCCGATCTGAATCGCCACCCATCTTGCCATTTACACTAGATCTGTATTTAGCCGCGGTGGCTCTGCAGAGAGACAGAGAGAAATAGAGAACAGCTTATCCGATCAGATATCTTGATCGGATACGTCCAGGCGAGCTGAAACGCACACGGATTGTAACCGATATAGTGAAATCCATGCCAAAGATCTACTTACGCCAATCGATTTACACTAGGGAACTCCGATAAACTTGATCGCGCGAAATCCCGAGAGAAGCGAGGGAGAGACGGACTCATCTCGAAAACGTAACAGATTCAGGAGAAAGAGGCAAGACATCGAGATGGCGGCGCCGGTGATCGAGAAAAAGCGTTTCTTCTGCCGAGAATGGGCCTTCACGAAGCTGTCACACTGCCTGGAGCAGCGGCCGCAGTCGAAGACGTGCGGTGCCCTGATCGTGGGCGGTCCGGGAAGCGGCAAGACGGCTCTCTGCGCTGAGCTGGCCTGGCCGTCGAACGGCGCCTCCGCGAGGCATCAGCGGTCCCTGAATCGCCGCCTGCTGGCCCGACACTTCTGCCAGGCCAGAAGCGAGGCCTCTCTGTCGCCCGCTCAATTCGTGCGTTCCCTGGTGGCCCAACTGTTGCAGGCGAGCTCGGACGGCGTTCATCATTATCGAGCGTCATCCGCGCCCATCTCGCCGGCGACGTCCGCGATCGCTGCCGCGACCACCACAGCGATGCTCACGACGACAACGACCGCGATCACGACAACGGCGGCGGTGCCTGCGACGACGACGATGCCGACAACGACAACGACGACGACGACGACGACGACGACGACGACGATCGCGGCGCCGCCTCTCACGTCCAGGGAGGCCATCGCGGAAGCCTACGCCGAGAAGCTGCGAACCGATCCGGAGATCCAGGCCGCCTTGCAGCCGGATGTCCTGGACCGAGATCCGGACGACGCTTTGAAGAAGGCTCTGCTGTTCCCGCTGTTAGAGGTCGAGCCGCCGAAGAATTGTCTCTTCTTGCTGGTAGACTCCATCGACGAAGGCCAGACGCTAAATCCACCGCAGACCGGCACCAGGGACTCCCGGAGAGAGAACGACAATGTCAGTCGTACAATAGCTGAATTGCTGGCTAATCACCACCATCTGTTCCCTCAGTGGCTCTTGTTAGTTTGCACCGCTCGACGGCAGAGTAAGACCATCTCGCGCATGTTCACCGGCTTTCGTAAGATCTCGCTAGACGACCTGAGAAAGTCCCAGGTCGTTAGGGACGTTCAGCAGTACATTCTCGCGCGGCTGGATCAGGAAGATGCACTCAGGTAACGGTAGAATCATCGCACATTGCCATGTACATTTGGAGCAATCAGCTTCATCAATTATTTGTTGTTTGCTCGAACGGATTTATTTTCGAGAATACAATTGATAAAAAATTAAATTCTTTTTTATTGAAAAAGAAAATGCATTTTAATAAAAGAATACATTAGATTGAGATACTTAAATAACTTAGAAAGGTTTACATTTTTTATTAATAACAGCATTCCAAATTTATATTTCAATCGACCGTATTTGTCACTTGTAAGTAATTATTTCGTTAATACTTCTATAAACTACTTTCACAGGCAGCACATCTCGCGCGACACGGCCGAGATGCTGAACCAGCTGCACATAAAGAGCAACGGCTGCTTTCTGTACCTGGAGAAAGTTCTCGACGGCGTGGCGGAGAACTTTATTGTTCTGCGCGAGGTGCGGGAGATCCCGGGAACGCTGAACGGCCTATACCTCTGGCTCTGCCAGCGACTCTTCAGCAGGAAGCAATTCAGCAAGGTGCAGCCTCTACTCAACGTCATACTCGCCGCCAAATTGCCCATCACTCAGGAGATTCTGTACGAGAGCGTGAAGACGGCCTGCGTCGGCATTACCGTGGAGGACTTTAATCGCCGGCTCCATTTGCTGCGTCGAGTGATATCGGTCTCGCGTGCCGGCGCATTGATGCTCTTTCACCACAGCTTCGCCGAATGGCTTTTGGACGTGAAGCACTGCACCCAAAAGTACCTTTGTTCAGCCACCGAGGGCCACGGCATGCTGGCGGCCTACTACACTCTACGCGGCCCCGAGCTCAATCCCGACCAGATATGCGTGCTGGCGCAACACCTGCAACGCGCGATAACGAGCATTCCGGTTAGCTCCACGTTGGACGTCCACACTCTTCAAGTGCTCTGGATGATCGGTAGTAATGCGCCGATCGAAGGCTGTTATCTAGATAGCTCCGAGTGTATTCTTTGGCCCAGGCAGGATGTTAAGCTCCTGAGACTGCTGATTGACGCCGGTGCTAAGCCCTCTGAGAAAACGATCGACGATGACGCTAGCAAAGATGCTATTTCTTCTAGTCAGGTAGTATACCTTTTATTTAAAGAAGAAATGCGTGAGAGAAACAGCTCGCTAATTGACGAAATAAATACACATTTAAGATATTCAACACACGCTTAATATTTTATTCAAGACGGTTGAAATTTATTATGCATATGAATTCGTTTCTGGACATTTCTCAGGAAACTATGATAAATATAGTAATAATATCTAATCTCTAGTTTTGATAGAAACATAGCGGTTTCAGGAAACTGTGATAAAATATAATAATATCTAATCTTTCGGGGTCAGTATACTTTTTTTCATGATAAGAGAAAATAATATAACTCATAGAAATTCTCTCAAATGTCATTAAATATCGTTAATATGATATGATATGTGTCGTAATACATTCGACTATATCGTAGTTTACTAAATTTCCGAAATAGAAATTTTGTTATCGGAAATTGTAGTGAAAGAAATCTTAATTTCGCGTTTCTTACACAAAGGTTTCGCAAGATGTAAGCCCCATTGACGAATCTCCGAGTGAACCATTAACAGAGCTTCTCGGTGAAAGCGGAGATATCAATCAAACAGACTCTTACGGACGAACGGTGTTGCACACTTTAGCTGCCGATGGCAATGCATCTCTGTTGGAATTAGCACTTGCAGCCTGTCCCCAGGTACGCGAATTACGTTCTCTCAAACTAATACAAATTAATTAAGAGAGCTACGAGTCCTACGAGCTAGTATGTCCTTGATAGATTATCAAGCATGCTAAAATTATTATTAATTATAAATCTGATTTTTACTCGTGCAAATTTTTATTTTATTTTTTGACAAAGAAAAACTTTTTTTAAATAGATGGCAGTTGTCTGTCGAAAAAAATAACATGAAAAAAATATTAAATTTGCTTTCATGTTTTGTTTTATGTGATACTATTGAAATTGTTTGATGAATTTTTGAATTTATGCAGGCAAAATTAGAAGCAGTCGACCGAAATGGACAAACGCCATTGAACTTGGCCGCCAGGCACGGTTACGCGGACGTGGTGCGTGTTCTTCTAGCTGCCGGTGCGAGGGCGGATCATGCGGACTGTGACGGCTGGACCGCCCTCAGGGCCGCTGCCTGGGGAGGACATACTCAGGTATAATTAGATTAAGTGGCGAATGTCTAAGAACATATATGCACGTCTCATTAACTCCACGTTATATATAATATGCAAGAGATAGTCTCATTCAGTAAGATTAAATTGCAGGTCTCGCGAATCGTAAATGAAACAGGTGTTTCTCACGAGTTCTGTTTCAGGTGGTCGAACAACTTCTGAAGCACGGGGCTATGGTAGATTGCGCAGATTGGGATCAACGAACTGCGTTAAGAGCCGCTGCATGGGGCGGTCACGAAGATATCGTTAAGGCTCTCTTAAAACACGGCGCAGACGTTAACAGAACAGACGACGAAGGTAGAACCGCTTTAATCGCCGCGGCGTATATGGGTCACAGCGAGATCGTGGAACATCTTTTGGACTTCGGCGCCGAAATCGATCACGCGGACAGCGACGGTAGAACTGCGCTCAGCGTTGCCGCGCTTTGCGTTCCTGCTAATCACGGATACGCAAAGGTTCGTATTAATATTCCGACATACGAATATTAATTAGATAAATTTTGTATAAACTATTTTAAATCGTGGCGAGAATTTCATCCGAGAATTAATTAATTTTTAAATTAATTGATAATTTATTGATACAATTCTGTCCTATACGGCTTGAAAATAATTTTGATTATATGTTAATTGTCTGTCACAGGTGGTCACGATACTTTTAGAGCGAGGTGCCACTGTGGATCACGAAGACAAAGACGGCATGACTCCGCTGTTGGTCGCCGCATTCGAGGGCCATCGCGACGTTTGCGATTTGCTTCTGGAATTCGACGCGGATATGGATCATTGCGACGTCACCGGGAGAACGCCTTTGTGGGCGGCCGCGAGCATGGGACACGGATCGGTCGTCAAGCTCTTGCTGTACTGGGGCTGTTGCGTCGACACTATAGACAACGAAGGCAGGACTGTTCTCAGCGTGGCCGCTGCCCAGGGCGGCACGGACGTCGTGAAGCAATTGCTCGCCAGAGGTAGAATTAGTTTAACTGGCGCAAGCATATTGTGCCCGATCTCTCTTTCTTGCGCGTTCTCTCTTTCTCTCCGTTATAAGTGTTTAAAGAGATGTAATTTCCACGCAAGGCCTAGACGAGCAACATAGAGACAATTCTGGCTGGACCCCACTACACTATGCGGCATTCGAGGGACACGTCGATGTTTGCGAGGCATTACTGGAGGCTGGCGCGAAGATTGACGAGACGGATAATGATGGAAAGAGCGCTATTATGCTCGCGGCGCAGGAAGGCCACACGTCATTAGTAGAGAGGTTGCTGAAACAACACAACGCGCCTATAGATCAGCACGCCCACGATGGTAAAACTGCTTTAAGGTACTGTGATAATCAATAATTTTACTAATAATTAAATACTTTATTATTTTAAAAATAAAAAACCATTTTGAATTAATCGATAAAGAGCTATGATTATCTTTCAGATTGTAATCTAAATAATCATAAAATACAAGTTATTTATATATGCATTTAATATCTTTTGGAAAAAAAGATTTTTTAAAGACAGATTTAATTGTTTGTTGTATTCTCTTATAATAATTAATAAATCAAATTATTCTAAGAGCAAATGAGATTGACATTTTTAAAGTAAATTATCTCTCGTATAGGCTCGCGGCTCTAGAAGGACATTACGATACCGTGAAGATATTATTATCTCATAATGCTGATGCTAACGCGAAGGATGCAGATGGAAGAAGCACTCTCTATATACTTGCGTTAGAAAACAGATTAGCTATGGCAAGGTTTCTGCTAGAACACGCGAACGCGGACGTAGAAAGTAGAGATTCAGAAGTAAGTAATTGTCATTCGTGTTATATAAAAGAAGATACTCGATAATTATTTACTATTTTAATATCTAAAATAACACCTTACATGTAATTCGCCTGGAAAAATTTATAATTGCTGGCAATCTATAGGGCAGAACGTCATTACACGTAAGCGCTTGGCAAGGACACGTGGAAATGGTAGCGTTATTGCTAACCGAGGGTGCAGCCAGTGTGAACGCTTGCGACAATGAAAATAGGACGCCGCTTCATTCGGCCGCTTGGCAAGGACACGCAGCGATCGTCAGGCTGCTTCTGGAACACAATGCCACTCCCGATCACACTTGTAATCAAGGTGCAACGGCTTTAGGTATGTTATGAATAATCTCTACAATTATAAATAAGATATGTATTAATAATATGAAAACATTTTTTTATAATTTGGGTATCGTTGTTATAAAACTGAGGCATGGTAGCTAATAGAAGAAATGATTTGCAGGTATAGCTGCTCAGGAAGGACACGAGCATTGTGTCCGAGCGCTTTTAAACCATGGAGCCGATCCAAGTCACTCTGATCACTGTGGACGTAATGCCATTAAAGTAGCCGCGAAAAGCGGTCATGATACAGTTGTCAGACTGTTAGAAGAACATTCTGCGAATCAACGCAGTTTGAGACCCGGCATCAATGGAGGTCAATTGTCACTCTCATTTTCTGTTAACTTATTGTCAATACTTAGGAATATTCAGGAAAAAGATACAAAATATTTTCTCTTACGAGATGACAAAATTCAATTTGTAAAGTTTGAAATTTTAATATAAATTTCACTTTTTTGTAATATAAAATGTATCTGAGATATAAAAGTGTCTATAACATAAAAGAAATATTTTACAATTATAATATTAATAGAAATTTTTTGTGATATGTCGAAAATGGAAACAATAATGTTATATAATTTCCAGGTGGTAGCAGTAGTGCTACTTCTGTTACATCCAATTCAACGGCCGAGACGAAACCTTCGTCGGCTATTCTGAATCCTCTGTCAACGCAATACAGCCCAGCAGAATCGCCAGATTCAACGAAACGACGCAGTTGCGTTTCTCTAGGTAACAATTCGAGCAACAGCAAATCGAGCAGCAATTTAACCGGCAGCACTAAGAGCGATCAAGGAAAGTTTAATCAAAACTCGATGGTTAACTGTCAGGTAATTAAGGTATACGACAGTTTCTACGTTACTCGCTCAATTGCTGAAATTAAAGCGATTTATTTCATGGCTATAATTAATTATTTAACTTTTATAAAACTTACAAATTATTTAACTTTTTCTAACTTTTATAATTTCAGACACCATTATCTTTCACACAACAACTTCAACAATGCTCAAGGGGAGCAAAGAGTCGGCCACTCAGCAAATTGTTGTCACCTTTGAAAAGCGAGCCGCAGAGCCCGATATATGCCTCACCTCCGCACTCTCCGTTAAGTGACAGCCTTATTCCTTACTCACCTACAAACACGAGTCCACCTAGTGCTCAAACGGCAGTTAACGTGATACAGAGCCAGCTGGGCGTATCGTTGCTGACAACAAATCCAAATATGCCGTACAAGGCGCAAATAGGAGGGTACAATCATACGCCGGTCATCTACGAGCCTATCAACATCAAAACTGAGATAATTGATAGGAATAACATTAGTAAGCCGTTCGAATTGACAAACGAAATGTTAGGCTTGAACATTGGAAAGGATAAGGAGAACGGACATGAGGACAAACGAAATTCGGCTGACACGCATTTTACGCGAGACACTCATATGAGAATAATATTGGGAAACAGCGGCGCTGGCGTTGGTAGAAGCGTCAAGCACGTTTCGGATCACACACCTGGAAGGTAAGCAGTTGATAAGAAACAAATCATATAGATACACAAGTTATAAGCACTGTACTTATAAGCACTAACATTTTAATTATGTTTATCACAGCGTACAATTAACATTTTCTCATCGTGAAACGTTTTTGTTCATCCACGAGACTGACATCAGACTATATCTTAGAAATTGCAAATTATTTATAGCACGCATCCACAAGCGAGTCATGCACATTTGTTTTATGTTACACACACGTGTACATAATCATCCACAAAAATCATACGTACATACATAATTCCATCTTCTCAATCGAAATTTCTCAATCAAGCATACTTTATTATCTTAATTTTTTTCAATGCAATTCTTTAGACTTTGCAGAAATCACAATGGTCGTGTAAGGAAGACACACCGCTTCATGAGCGATAGGCTCTCGTTCCTTTTTCAACCCTCCCGAGCGAAAAAAGATAGAATATGTAGTCCAGGAGGACATACGACAATGTTAGACATATCTTTCATGCTATGTATTAATTGGTTATTAATATCGTTTACTTAAAATCGCCGACCACAGGCACAAACATGATTATATGAGATATCTTTCTTTTGTTTCTAAAATCTTGGTACATTATTATTTTTCTTTTTGACTTACATTTAACTTTTCACGTCAGCTCTTCGATGAAATAAAATAATGTACATATATATTATTCATATAAGCACATTTTGTATAAAGTATTATTATATTTCATTTCAGTGCGAGTAATGTGAAACCAAAGCGTAATGGCTTGGTGTCTAATCCAGCCATGAGATTAGTAGCGGGCGTTAGAAACGGAATTGAAAATGCTACAAATAGAAATAAGCCTATTACAACGCGTGTAAATGGATTCCAATGGAAGGCGGAAGCGCGCAAGGAAACACCCTTGTAGGGACAGGTATTGTCTATTGTTTATTTAATTAATAAATTTCTTCCATCATGTATGATACTAGCAACAATCTACAAATTAACAGCAATTGATTCGGTATCACTCCAAATTTGTCTAAAAAGTATTTTACCAATAATATAATTTGCACTTAAATTTAATCGTGCCAATTTACTATCGTCATTATAAAATATTAAAAAATTTTCAAATTTATATTTTACTATTTTTTTAAATGATTGAAGCTTATCATTTATTAATCTTGCCAAATCTTAAATAATTTAAATAGTCTATATTAAATAAATATAATTATATAAATTATATGAAATAAAATAAAATGTATTTGTTTCCTCTGTTATAGGCTGTATCTTATGGATTGCCTCGACGAAGAGCCGCGAGCCAACATCGTGGATGGCGATATGTCGCAAACAAAAAGCGAAAGTCAATAAACAAATTTTTCTCTGTTTATTTGAGCAAAATCAAATTACCTCAAATAAAAAGGAAGAGGAAGGAAGAATGAATATTCTGATTTCACGATGTGAAGGACAGAGATCGCGTAGCACACAAAACCAAATATTAATTTGCATAGGAAAAGTATATGTAGACATAGATATGTAAACTTACGAAACATGACTTTGTATAAATATAACGTTAATGGAATTATTTACTGATCTCATTAATGAAATACGCGCATACACATACACATATGCTTTCGTATTGAGTGTGTGTATGTGTATATCTGTATGTGACGCTTATACAGAATATCGCAAACACTGCCCAGTCTCCGAATCACACTGATTTTTAAAAAGAAGCTACTTCGATTTGCAACAGGGCGTAAGAGAGAAAAGTCGCTAAAGTTTGTTATTGAGAGAAATTGATCAGCTTTTGAGGTATTCTGTATATATACTTAAAAAATTATTATTAAAATCGTGAAGGAAGAGAGAGAGAGAGAGAGAAGAACTTTAGTCGTGATGTTAATGCCAGAATAGACGATAAAGTTTTAACGATGAAAATTTCTTCAGAAGACTGGATGCAAATAGAATGCATATGTGATCTTTTAATGGATAACTTTAAACTGAGAAGAATATTGTAAAGATATGTATAAATTATATTAAGAGAAGACGTTAAAAAAAAAATGATATTACAAACTTATTACAAATACGTAAAGTTATGGCCTGAAAATGAGGAACGTGTGTAAATACCCCCCTCGTAATGTCTCTCGCAACATATTTATTATACTGTAATAGGTGCGAAATAAATAAAACTAGAAAAGAATATTACACGTAATTACCGGCGTAATTATTCATCACTTTACATCATCGTGACTACCATCGCATTACTGCATGATATCCCATCCAACGACAAATCATTCAAGCTGAATGTGGTAATGACTTGATTTATATGATGATATTATCACAAAAGATAATGCATCTCTCTTATATTTCTTAATGTCAAACGAATGAATTTAAAATTGAACAGTGAATAATACGAAGACATCGTAAAAATAGTACGATAATAAAATAATTTTTTTTTACATGAATAAAAATTGCAAGATTTGAAACATTTTTATCCAAGCGGTCCGTTTGATTCGAGTTCTTCAAGTAATTTTCTAATTATTTTATTATGCTATTTAACCGTATCTCCCCGTTATACTACTAGTTTTGTCTTTTCTTGACTTGCCGTGCATGTTCCTTCTAGTGCAGATCTAGACTTTAAAAGTAAAGTAGCGAATAACAAGAGAAAAGAGTAAATTACTACCGACATCGAGATATAGTATCTGTTCATTCGGCGAGTATATTTGCTTAAATAAAACGGCTTCTGATAAAAGTCTCTCGTCTTAGATAATACATCTTGATAAGACTTCTTAACATAGTGTTTCTTCAAAAGATCATTCAGTATTCTTTAAATTTTCTTAAGCTTAAGTTACTTTTATAACGCTTATTATAATGTATGAAAAATTCTCACATTCTCTGAATTATACATATAATGTAATTATTGTGTGTGTGCTATAATACAGTGTGTTCTTCAGAATCAACTACAATGTCGAAATTAATACTTTTGCTGTCGAAACACAAATTGATAATAACGATATTAATTGGTGTAACTGTTGGAATAACGTGCGGTCTGAGTCTCAAACATTATAGCAATAGAACATGGTCTCAACAGGATATCATGTACATCAAATTTCCCGGAGAGATATTTCTCAGAGTGGTGAATTGTTTAATATTGCCACTTGTTACGTCTAGTATTATAAGTGCCACTTGTAATCTCACCAAATCTGGTAAGTCCTTTAAGATTATTGAAATTTTCTTTAACAAAGTCACATATACTGAAAAAGAATTGAAGAATAAAATCGGATATATATTTATATGCGACAACATTATAAATATATTATAAGACATTTCACACGAAGAATTGTTGAAAAATGTAAGAGTATCTAGAATCGTAAGTTACTTAGAGTTTATTACAATTATAGGTTCTATTGGATTGATGGCATTGTGCTATTATCTAACGACCACTACGATCGGAATAACTTTATGTGTTGTACTTGTTGAGACTATTCGGCCGGGTGAATTAATGAAAAACGAAGGAGCTGCAATATCACAGTCCACAAAAACTTTTATGACAGTGGACACAATTTTAGATCTGTTTCGGTAATTAAATGAATACATATTAGTATACGCTATTATCGAAATCCATTTTTCTCGCGATAATGAAATTAATATTTTTCTGTGCGAACGTAAAATGTTAATAATATAAAGAGTTAAATTGAGAGTAATCTACTTGAAAGATAAGTAGATCAGCTGTTATGTTTTAAAAAATACATAATAATTTCTTTGGCGCTAAAACACCTTGTATGTAAAAGAAGTCTCTTTTTTTATATAATCGTATATTTCCTTTTTCTTACATTACAGTAATCTTCTTCTCGAGAATGTAATAGAAGCATGCATGTATCAAGTACGTTTATGTATAATTTAATTAATTTCCTATTGGAGCATCTCAAGACTATATTTTTTTTTATTACAGTATCAAACCGTTTTAAAACAGCCAATCAATACATCAGGTATTACGATACGCTAGACGCATATTTTCACTCACTTGCAAGACTTCCTTTTTTTTCTCTTTAATGAATTCGCAATCATATTTTTTGAAATAAAATTTAAACACGAATGGTGTTGGTAAGAACTTATCTTTGAAAATAGTTTTGGGTAAATAATAAGAGCTTATTCTGTAGTTAGTTATATATGTTAATTTTATACAGACTTACGAACAACAGAGTATAAAAATAAAAATTAATTTTAAAGAATTGCTTCAGCTATTTGCTAAGGTACATTGAAAATGTAAGCTAATAAAAATGTAATTAGTTTTAGCATTAACACTTATGAAAGGATAATTTTAATTTATTATAGTGCCGATAGAAGAATGGCCCATAACGAACGAAAATGTGGCAGGAACAAATGTCTTGGGCTTAGTATTTTGTAGTCTGGTAACAGGTTTAGCAATTGAAAAAATAGGCGCAAGAGGAAAGCCACTGTCAGACTTTTTTAATTTCTTAAGCGTTGTGATAATGAAAATTATGAAATGGGTAACACTGTACGCTTTTTTTGTGCATTATATTATTATTTCTATTAAATATTTAATATATTATAAGATATTATTAAAAAGACTTCATAAAATGTTAATTTTATATTTTCCATTAATCTTACTTTGAATATTTGTCTCTGTACATGTAAAACTTCTTAATGAATAATTTGATGATAAAAGTTATTTAAATGTATAGAATATAATATTGGATTACGCAATTGTGCGCATATATAACAATACTTTTTGATGTAGGATGGCACCGATAGGTGTGTCGTTCCTTATCGCTGGCCGAATACTGGAAATAGACGATTTTAGCAATATAATAAGCCATCTCGGATTTTACATTTTGACGGTGTTTATTGGACTAATACTGCAGGGTTTTGTTATCCTGCCGTTTCTTCACTGGACACTCACGCGTAGATCACCGTATAAAATCATATCCAAGCTCGGTCCAGCCTTTGCAACAGCCATCGGAACATCGTCGAGGTAAAATAAAAAAAATCGACATGCAAATAAAAAATAAAAAATATCGACATGCAAATTAGACAAAGCTTCGCAATTAAACGTTTAATCTAGCACCGCCACGGTTCCCTATACAATAAGATGCTTAGAAGGCCTGGATATAAATCCTGACATAATAAAGTTCATTATACCGATTGGAGCAGCAATAAATATGGACGGGATAGCCCTGTATGAAACTATCGGAGCGATATTTATTATACAATTACGTGGGCTGCAATGTTCATTGTTAAAGATAATAATCGTCAGGTCAGTGATTAAAACAGGAACGCGATTGAACTGCGATACGGTTTTTTTTTAATATTCTACATGATTTGAAATAATATAATTTAATCTAAACATTTTAATTCTTTATAATATTTGCAGTATTACATGTACAGTATCCTGCGTGGGCGCTGCCGGCATACCCAGTGGTGGCTATATGATGTTAATAATGGTGTTAAATTCTATAGGAGTACCCGTTGAAGATGTTACACTGATCATCGCAGTCGACTGGTTTGTGTAAGTATTATTTATGTATTACGTATGTAAAAATAATATTTCTCTCCTCTCTTTTAAACTGGAAGAGCATAAATTTCATACGAATATAAATCTTTCTTTCAAATTCATACGAATATATTTTATATGAATTTTATATGAATGTATATCTTCTTCTGCTTCGCGATAAAAAAGAAAATATATTATTTTGCAGTGACCGTTTCAGAACAACAATCAACGTTATAGGCGATGCGCTTGGTGCAAGCATCATATCTCGTTTTTGCAAAAAGGATCTGGAAGACGAGATATGTCCGCTGGAAACAAAGGTTTGCGACACGCCTATGAAAATACATTCCAACAATGAACACTAATATAATATCATTATCTTGTTTTTTCATAAGAAATACTTTTTCTAAAGAAGGTCTAATTGTAAGTCTCTGCTAAAAGATTTGAATCTTCGCTAAAATAGTTTGAATTTCTGCTAAATTGGTTTGAGTCTTTGCTAAAGTGATTCGAGTTTCCACGAGTTTGTGAGTTTTCGCAGCCTTATCAATCCTGGATAAATTTTTGTGATCATGAAAGAAAATCCTGGGAGTCTAAAAGTAATTGAAGAATATATTAACATATTGACAATTCTACCATACACTCTTTTCTATATTTTCTTTGTCTATATTCTTTGATAAAAATGAATTCGACTGAAGCACATACATGTTTGAGATGATTCTTTACTTCTTATTCGTGGGATGTCGCGACATGTATCAAAATGATTTGAAATTAATGCTATATATTTCAAATGTACTCTTTTATGTAAATATTTTTGATATCTTTTTACGATTACGAGCGTCTAATATACATGTGTGTATATACTATATTTATTTATAGATTTATGTAAATTAACGGCCATAATTTTCCTGCCTGTATTAAATACAACTGCTGATTGAAAATAACATGTAACATTAATGAAGCTCTAACATTATATAATATTAATTTTATTTATCGAGACACAAACATTTACATTAAATCTTAATTAAATTATCTCTTAATTACAAACGATGCCTTTATATACTTTTTCCTGAGAAAAACACTTCAACAACCGTCCGTAGAACAAATGTATCGCGGGTGGTGTCGATCTTTATTCGTTTTACAAAAATAAAAATTTAAATATATGTTACAACACATTACTTTTTCAAAATCGGTATTTCTAAATTACTATATTTGTGAAAGGGGGAGAGGAGGACAAGGAATGCTACGGCTCGTCACATTTTTTAATCACACTCTCTCTGTCGCGTCTTCCAATTGTTCGACTTTTTCTTGCGTCATGCTTGATTTCAGGATCATTATATACTACACCATATCAATTTCAATAAAAATTAGACATAAGGGAACGAGAAGTTATTGTGCGATGCTCTATCTATCTATTTGTCAAGCAAGCGAAGATATTATAATTATGGTTGAAAAAAAAAATCGGATATCTCGGAACAGCTGAAAAGATATTGGATTATACTCTCTTCACATGAATCGAGAATACCGTAACGCCGGATTTGAGTTCGCTTATTTATCCGTGGGATCGGATCTCCTGGTTCCCGTCCCTTTTGGTCGTTGTCGGCATAGAAGTCGTGGAAAGGATGGACGTCGAGGCCGCGATCGCCTCCAGGTCCTCCTTCGGTAGATTCTTCACGAGCCATCTATCGATTACGGGCACGTTCTCCTCGTTCCACTTGGTCTCCTGATTAATGACCCTGAGCGCCTTCTTGATGATGGCGTCCGCCGACTCGAATTCGTCCTTGTGATCGATGTAGAACTTGGTTACCATATCGTAGCCCTCCTGCGTGTTAAACGACGACGTGGCGAAATTGACGATGCCGTCCCAGAGGAAAGTCTTATTCTCAAATTGTTCCTTCACGGTGTACCAGTGCTCGAGCAAGAAATTGAAGAGAGTCTTGTAGCCGGTCGAGCTGCCGGTAAGCATACTGAAGATCAGGTGGATGTCCGCGTCCGTGAAGTTCTCATTCTGGTTCAGCACGGCCACTTGCAGCAGTCTGATGCGGCGGACGTGAAAACCGAAGTGGTATTAATGATATTAAACATATTAAATTATTATGATATTAAATATGTGAAATATTAATTACATTAAATTATATTCAAGCATTCAATATTAAATCATTTCAAGTGAAGTGATATTAATATTTACCATCAGCATATTTGTTTATTTACTCAGGGAAATTGCCATCTATTTTATGAGGAATATGATCGAACAAATTAAATTTGCGTCTAATCTTTTCTCATTCAAATAGCGTGCATATTCAAACTTTTAAGTGATCCACTTTACTTAAACGCGAGTTTAAGTCTGTCGAGGACGACGAGGAAAATAGTCCTTTAGAGAACTTGGCGAAAATTGCATTTAACTACTTGTTTAATTGTATGTTAGGAGAAACAGGATTTATTTGAAGCTGAAAGCTGGGCGTTTTGAATGTCGTAAATGTACCAACCTTTCGATCTTGTTCGCATCCTTCGGACACCCAGCGAGGGTCTTCAGTAGATACGTACGCTCGTTCTGCTTTCTAGCCAGGCTGGTCTTCGGGAAATTTATGACGCGCTGCAATCCGAATTCCCATTCCTCGTCGGTGCCCCACTTGAACACGGGGCAAAGGAATTTATTGGCCACCCTACAAAGTATAATTCTTTAGAATTCGATGATGTTTTTCGTTATCGATAAAATTTCTCAAGTAAATTAATTAATTNTTCGCTTTAATGATTTCAAACACTGACGGGTTTCCTTTATCCGGCTCCTCGTCGGTCAACCATTTCTTGAATTGATCCCTGGCTTCCCTGACGCAAGGTTCGTATCCAGCACGGCAAAGGAAGTTCTGCATAAGACCACGCATATGAGTTTTCCAGGAGGGTTCGTTAAGTTGCGGATTATCTCCAAGTTCCAAGTAGAGAGGCTTCAATAAGTTTCGAATGTACGCCTGAAATTAAATATATTTTATTTAATTACTTATCAAAACACAATTTGATGACAAGAAATCTTAGTGAATAAATTGAAGTCGGAAATTATACATATGAAATAGTGAATTTTAAAATAAAATAATAAAAGGTAAGTAAAGAAGAAGGAAATGGAAATGCGAGGAAACTAATTAAAGTTAATAAAGCAAATATGTGTAAACGTGCTAGTTAACATTTACTAAATTATGCGAAATACATATTGCTACCTGATTTCGGGCAATCGATATTCAATGTGGACGTCTGCTTTAAATTAGGCTGTTTAATGTTCAATATTGATTATCTACTGCAAATTCTGTTATTTAGAGTTAATATTGGATATTAACTACATCTATTTAATACTATTGAATATTGAATATTGATTACATTATTTCGAGTCAGTTAAAGGCAACATCCACTCACCTCGAATTTCAAATATACGTCCAAGCCCTCGATCCGCCGACCGATATGATGGATCATTGTGAATACCGGCTCCCAAACTACGTGGCTCTTTTCTTCCTTGAGGAAGAGAGTCATATTCATCGCGATGCCGAAGCACAGTTCGCCAGCGTACGCCAAATTCCATGCGTCGTGCAGAAGCTTCGCTCTGGTCAATGGTGGTATCTTCTCGCGATCTGGCCCTTGCAGATATTGTGATAACATTTTCCAGTTGCACGAATCGTAATTCACCGGGAACATTCCTTCAAAGAAACGTTACTTATTATTAAAAAAGAAAAAAAAACAATTTCATGTGTTTTCGCATGCGACATATAATAACTATAAATATCTTAGTTTAATTTACATGCAACATTTTCAGGATATATCAGAAAAGCTATACATGTAATGTATCAAAATAGAAATCAAATTAGTTTAATAAATAATGTAATTAATATTGTAATTTATCTATAAAGAAAATTGCAATCTCTTGAAAATACGAACATCCTACCTATTTCTTCAGGATTTACAATGATGAAATTATTTTTGTTGGTGATGTCCGAAATAGTGAAATTCTTCGGTACATTTTCTTTTTTTAGCCATACAGTCGGTTTGGTATTATCAAAGTTTAATTTATCTTGTGCCTGCATTACGATCGGGATATCCCACTGATATGATACTTTAGCCGTCGATTGCGGTGGTATGTCTCTCAGATAGACTTTCTGGAAGCGCATAACACACACAAAATATTACGAAACAAGATATAAAATGTTTTTTAATTTCATTTTTTTAGGAAAGATTTAAATTGAAATTTTCACATATTATTATCTTTTCATTTCTTCTAATTAATTTATGTATTTCTATAGGAGTGAGGCTTCTGCAAGTATTGCGCAACAGAGATGTTTGTAACACACCAAACGCAGTTAGACCTTGATTTTATTATTGCTTTGGAAGGATACGATTGTGGTAACGCGTGTCTCTTTAGAGATTAAAAATGCTTGTTAACGCAATCAGTTATGCAAATATTTCTTTATGGCCAAGCTTATTAACATTTATATTTCTCTGTTTAAGAAAATTAACATATTTGTTCTGGATGAAATGAGGAATTTTACATTAATTAATTTGATAGTTGCACATATTTATCACGTAATAATATTTTATCTTATCATTTAAAGTAAAATATACGTTAATATTATCATCACAATTATTTTATTATATCTTTATTCTTTTTAGTAGGCTCATTTAATTTTTTAATTTCTTAAATAAATAATGAAGTACTCAATAATTTCTCCAGAATTAGTTTCATTTAATAAAAGTTCAGCATAATAGAATCAGTGCTATCGGTCTTGAATTATTGTTTGTTAATTCTCGCCATTGAACAAATGTAATGTTCCGTTGACGAGAGGAATGCTTTAACCGCGAGTAAATAGCACATACGTGGTCATCTTCGTTGCTTTATCTGTGCGAAAATCACGTCTGCCTTCCCGCGTCGCGCGTCCTTGCAGGAAATAACGCTTTTGTCCAGCTTACCTGAGTGAGATTAATTTTTCCAGTTTCGTAATCGCGAATGACCGTGACCAACGGCACTCTGTCCCGATTAATCCACGAAGCGGCGATGCCGTTGATGGTCAGACCTGATGGCAGATTGTTCGTCTCGTTCGCCACGTCGTTCAGATAAGTGAAGATATCATTGGCGAAGAAGGTTCTGCGATCTCTAAACATGAAAGGATATTTCGAAATATGTAGAGTCCGCGGCCGAGCTATTGTGGAGAAAAATAGTCGGGAAGCAGTGTAGAGCAAAAATAAACTTGAAAAAAATCTCAATTGCTTTAGGAGAATTTTCAATTTACAAACATTATTAAAAACTTAAGAGCTTAATTTATTTCTGTATGTATTGCGGAAAGACGGAAGTTTGTTTTTGTGTAAAAAAACGCTAAATTGTCGGAGATTGGAATCTGCTTCCCAACTAATTGATGGAGGCAATTACTACTCTTTCGATTGCTGATGGAAGAAATTCCTCATGCTCCTCTGGAACAAGTCGCGCCCAAGAGTGTAATTAAACATTCGGAAAACCAACTCGGCTGTAAAATTCAAAAGGTGAGGTAACTAATATTATTAACTTATGTAATTGCTTAAAACTTCAATTTTACTTAAATTATACATGCAATTATTTTTTCTGTGATTGTATAACCTTTTTTTTATACAGTGATATTCAAACTTTTTTTCTCGATTAGCTTCGTGAGTAATATACAAATTATAATATATTTTCCATCGTCTTATAAAAGTATTAAATTAATGTAATTTTTTTTAGTTACCTTTTGTCCATGTTGCTTCTTGTCTGATGCCAGCCACTCTTGAGAAAGGTGCAGTCTGTGCAAATTCGTAGTACAGTGGATATAACATCGTCATTGGCCATTTTCCTGCCATCTCGTTCGGACTCAACTGTTTAAAATGTATAATTAATTTTTTGGGAATTAATAATTAATAATATCGCGATTTTTATTATAAAAATATACCTAATATAGAACCACATTTAAAAAATATTTTTTTATACTGTCTATAATATAACAGCATTTTATAGTAATTACGAAAGTGCTTCTTCAATATTTACAATCATAAAAGATATTGCTAATTAAAAATAAAATATCGCAGACTCACATTGATTGTCACCATAGATGCTAGGAACGAATTAAGAGCTTTGTTAACCGGCGCGTCGTTTCGCTGGTACGGTGTAACGGATTGGCCGATCCACTGATAGAGAAGTTCGTACGTAGTGGTCCAGACTAGCTGACTGCTGAGCTCACTTTCCCTGAAAGAAGATATTTATTTGATATACGTGCCACATTGCAGAGATATAAGATTCTTGTAGATTTTTATGAGTTTTACTTGAAGAACATGAGACCCCAATTGTCGGAGGCTTTAGAAGTGCTGTACAATGGAATCGCCATGACGTCCAATTTCGGTAAACCGAGGGAGCTATTGAAGTAATCTTGCAAATAATTAACGATTCTCACAACTTTGTTGGGAACATGAAGCAGCGACTCCATGAATTCTTTGCGGCCCCAAACCTTCACTTGCAGTCTCTTTCCATCCATCTCGTTAACTTCCTGTGTCGGCACGATGTTCTCCAGGTCCGATATCACGAGGGCGAATTGATTCGTCGACATCCGCGGTGTCTCTGCGAATTCTTCCTCGATCTTGTCGGACGACTCGCGCCGAGAGCTTAAAAAGAAAAATAAAGAGTTTAGTGCAATAGAATTTAAAGAAAAAAAAAAATTCAATGTTAAAATATTTTCGACATACGTACATTGACGGCGTATTCGTAAGTGCCGTTAAACCTTTAGGATACGATACAGTTAGCTTGAAAGTCGTTTTGTAGGGCGGTTCATCCATGCAGGGAAACATCTTCTGCGCGTTGTCTAATTGTAAGTAAGTGGCGATGAAGGGACTAAAAAATAAGAAGAAAGATAAGTGATGTAAACTTTACATATTGCCATCTTCACTGTGTTCCATTTATATTTATAAAAAATTTTCCAAATTTTTTTCAAAACATATTTTATTATCAAACATCTTTAAATTTTTGTAAACTATGGATCATCGCTGTTACTTGACAAAAAATTTGAGATACGCTATTGTTTGTTGATTCTATATATTTTTTAAGTTTTATTTTGGAAAATGGAAAAATTGTTACCGCACTCACTGTTTTTTACCCTCGGAATCTAGGTATACGCTTTTATAAAAGCCAGTAGTTTCATTAAGCGTAAGATTTCCAAAGTATGTGATATCGACTTCGCAGGCACTTCCTTTCTTCAGCATTTGTTCCAGATGGATAATGTACCAGGATTTCTTGTCTTGCTGTTCGGTTCTTGCGATATTGAAGTATTCATCGTTCGTCCTATGTCACGAACAGAATATAAGATTTTATTACGATTTCAACTCATTATTATGAACAAACGAGTGATAGAAAAAATAAATTCTGCTATTATCATTATATGCATACAATTAGTAACAATTATTAGAATATTAGTTGAGAAGAATTATTAAAGTCGTAAAACTTGCTGCTATAAAAATGTGTTGACTTCGGGTAAAAAGTTAAATTATTAAATTTTATATTTAAATTCTTATATTGTGAGGTTCATCTGCTTACGCTTCATCGGCCGGCGATTTAATTAGTCTGATGGTGACTAATGAAATCTGAAGATTCGGATGGATGTTCAATATTATCCTGTCGCTGATATCGTTTGCGGTGAAATTGATCTTGACATGACCGTTAAACTGATTGCTCTCGATAAAGGGTATTTTGATATCCACGTGATAACTGGTCGGACTAACTTCACTCGGTAATCTGTTTTGACGCATTTTCGAGTAGTAAATATCATTCAGATCGATGCTGCGCTTCCATCGGTCCTACGATCAAAGGAGCAGTTTTTTAATCCAATTGGATCACCATTGTGATTACGGTAGGTTTTTAATTCGTAGACACTGTACTTCACTAACGCCTCGAGGAAGACCGGACGATATTGCCGATAGGAGAATCAGTCCTGACAGCAACGTTGCCCACATCATGGTGAATGGTGGAGAATGAATCTGAATATTGTAGTTGATGTTCAGTTCAAAAATTATTTAAACATCCTGCACTTGCTTATATACACAATAAAGATAAAATTGTATTGTAAAGTTACAATTCGGTCTAAAGCAGTTTGGAGTTGAGAGTTTTAGTGCCAATAGCAATCAAAATCTTGATAAAATTAATATATTCAGCTGAATAGTTTAGATTAAACTATTGCTATATACTATAATACTTGCTGTATTTTATCTTCGATTATTTTAATTACGTCAATTCAGTGATAAGCAAATTAAAAATTTTTTAATTTGCTTATCACTGAATTGACGTAATTAAAATAATCGAAGATAAAATACAGCAACATGGTGCAATTGTAATCCTTTCTTAAAAACTTGGAAAAAAAATTAAATACAGAATTGAAAAAAATCAAATTTCTTCAAAAATCTGAAAAGATGGATGAAATCATCCTCGCACTTCTCGCTCGTAACGATCTCAAATTTTGTACTGCCTCCGTGAATGGAGTATTCTGACACTTCGTAGAAAGGCTTTACTTCGCGAAAAATCGCGGCTTAATCGATTCCGGGTGCTTACGGCGTTATCCTCGCGGCAGGCGTGCACGCCTGAGGGACGCAGAGGACGATCTGTCGGCGGCGCGCGATCGCGATGTACCAAGAACCGACTCGGATATCACCGGTATCGCAGCACCGTAGCGTCGGTGACCTTGATACCCCTTAAAAAAAAGAGGTGACTTCCTCCGGGAGGAATCCGGATGTTATCTGGACCGACTGCGTGACAGTGTGGCCGCGCGCCAACTAGGTCGTTAGAATGATTCCTTATCTGCCGCGACCCGGCCGCCGAAAAGCGGCGGAAACGCGCGGAAAAACGCACCGGTGCCAGTCTCGCGTGACGTAACACTCGGAGAATCGGATTCAGATCCACTTAGGGCAAATCGGCGGGGATCGTCCATCCATTATCCAATCTGACCGATCGCGGCCGTCGTCGCGCTGAAGGGGAGCCTAATCGCGGCGGAGCTCAATCCGGATGCGGCCAAGAGAGACGACGACGTCAACGGCCAATCTGCGGTCGACGGTGTCGACCATCAAATGGGGAATAAAGTGCGTCTCGGGCATCGCCTGTCGCAGGGACCTTGGCGCCATTGTGCTCCCCTTTAGGGCACTCCGTGCCAGCGTATTTGTCTGCATTGCGTCGCCATCGCCGGTGACACGTGTCGTCGAGCTGCATGCCGGCTCCTGGTACCGACCCCCGGACCAAGCCCAATGTGCACTTGGACCACGATACCATGTCGCCTTAATTGAACTTGATGGAGTGTTTTGTTCGCGAGTTCTTCTCTCGCGGGGCTCTCGCGCAATAACTGGGTTATTTCTAAGCTGTAATCGAGAACGCGACGGCTACGAATTCGACAATGTTATCTGTATGATAGCTCACATGTTTTAAAACGCAGGAATCTAGGGAATAAATGATATTATTGCAAATTGAAAATATAATAGGTTGATTTGATTTTTATTAAATGTTTAATATAGCCGGTAATCAGATTTTGAAAAAGTAGATAAGAAATCTCTGAAGAATATATTACGTTACGTATTTAAATTTTGAAGATTGTTTAAGTCAAAATATAAAAGAATATAAACTGAGAGAAAAATATAGTTACTTTTGGCCTCAATCATAATTTTATAATATTTCTAGCAATAAATATAATTAATTTAACTATATGCATCATTATATTAACCATAATTATCGTTAGAAATATAAAATTCTGATTGAAGCCAAAAGTAACTATTTTTCTTCAGTGTAAAAGAGCGTTATAATAGATATAATAGAACTGCTGTTATGAAAGATAATAACAAAATCGTTTAAATAGCATTAATTAGCGATATTTAATATTATTCTAGCTACAATTAAGTGTTGTCTTTATAACAAAAAAGATTATCACAAATTATAAAATTATTTTCTTGTACATTATTTTAATTTTCTTTTATTCTTTCTTTTTTTTATCATTATCACAATTTTGTAAAAATCAAGGAAAACAAAGTTGTTACGCTGGTCAACTTTATCTCCTATATTATAGTGTGATGCTGCGTTATCACACCAGACTCCGTTCCAGGTGTCGCGACAAAGAGGAGAAGGCTGTAAGGCGCGCGGAAAAAGTTCCGATAACGGCTCTAATCACGAATTATTGCAAAAGCGCATAAGGATAAGGAGCGGAACGAACATTGAGAACGACACGAAGAGCTGACGAACGAAGAGCATAAGTGGGGGACACCCGCGAGTGTTTCTCGGCCAACATCCACACACGGCCGCAAGGTAGAGTGGCTAATTGCAGTTGTACCTGCGTCACCTGTGCGTTGCCGCGCTCGCGATTTCGTTTCCGCGTTGGATGCGCATTCGTTCTGCAAAGCCACATTTTTGCACTTTTTTTTTGCGTATTTTTTCGTTATCGTTCTTCTTAAAAATATCTACAAAATACTTTTCTTCAAATTAGAACAATGCGACGAGGATCCGTTAGCAGTTGGCAGTCCTATGGGCAGCGAAACTGTAAGTGAAACAGCTGTTTTTGCTTCTGCAGTAATTGCTTTTATGCCTCTAAATTAATGCTCATGGAATTATACTTGAAACAGAAATCTTTATTTTAAAAAATTAACTTTTTAATAATATTTTTCTTTAATTACATTTTGAAAATGATTAATCTAATCTTAAAATCTTTATTAAAACATTTATCATTAAAATAATGTTTAATGTGAGATATAAAAATGAAAGAATATTACATTTGAAAGTTTAAAGTTATAAATTGAGATAAGTATTAGCAAATCAAAATGGAAAAACTATCCAAATTTTGGAAAATTAACCACGTTGAATAATTTTATTTAAAAAATCTTTGAAAATGTATTTTTATTCTATAAGTGAGAAATCTTTTATTTAAATCAAAATACTATTATACATATATAAATAAAGTTATATAAAGTTATATAAAATACATATATATATAAAGTTATATAAAGTATATGGCATGCTGATACTTGATAATTATTATTTCACACTGACAATTATTATTTCACACTACTGATAAATATAATTGTTATTCTGATTGTTTCATTATTGCAGTATCAATTACATTTGTCAAGTGAAGATTATTTACATGCACCGTCAATTTTTAGACATTCAAGAAGCAATTTCTTTTTTTTAAATTCATATTTATTTTAGACTTTTATTAAACAATTGCTTAAAAAACAACATTTCAATTAATTTATTGGGATTTTGCTTTATCATCAAACATGCAAACGTGAAATTGCTTATGTCATATGAATGTGCCTATTTAATTAATCAACTAAATTAAATCATTGCGTCGAATCACTGTAGCTAATTGATTGACTTTTTATGACAATTATAATCATGCGAGATTTTAAGAATATGGTTTTCGAACTTCTATTACATATACCTGAAATTTACAAGAAACTATTATATTTATTTAGTATAATTTTCGTAATTTTTTACTTTACTTATTTCATTAAAAATTAACAATCTAAAATTCAGAATTACATTCACATTTTTATATTGCAAATATATAAAATGGTATGTTATTGTTAAATAATTCAGTCAGTTAAATAACTGAAGAGAATTATTGTTGAATGACTCAATTAGTTTTAGACAAATTTATAAATATTCCTCGCGTTAAATCATTAAAATATTAACAAAACTGTCTCTCGGAATAAATATGATTTTTAAAAAATTTTTTAAAATATGCACGTGCATGCACGTCATAGCGGTGTCACATCAATTTCAAATATTGTGAAATAATTTTCTCACACATTAATTATGTTATTACTGATGTTATCTATTCGCTACGCTACATGTGTTGCCAGCTTGGAGATTACCTTGAATATTCACTCGTAATATCTTCATTATTAATAGTAATATCATTTCGTGAATTTTTGTCAACTTTCTCGTGATTGTTGCAGGAAAAAAGATTGAAGATTATTAACAATTGTAAAGAAATTTTACTTGATATCTGAGTATTTGAGTATTTATTGAGCATCTTTTAAAATATCTAAGAGAATTCAAAGAGTTTACTTCAAATTTCTCTTAATAGTCCGGAACAACATTAAGATATTGACATTTGTTTATGTGACAGTCACGTTCACATGGTGTAATGAAAAATATGATTTAACATCATCGTGAATGCGCTACGATGAGATGTAATAATAGAAAATGTTCCATAATAAATAATAAGATTATTATTTGAACAATAATAAGGATTAATAAATCTATAATTATTAATCTCAATATCAAGGAAAGATATATGGCATTTTCTAGTGCTTTATCCGCATTTCGAACGCGTATCTCGAGCCTTAGATTTTTAGCAAAGTGTATAATGCAAGTACATAATGTTTTATTTTTCAGATTTCAAAACAAATTTTTTAAATTAATTTCTTATATTTTAATTACCTCAAAATTTAATTATACAACTGCTTATTTCTCTTGTGCTACAATTTTCTGTGATACTGCGAATTTATTTGATTGACACTGTTGGCGAGTTATAACTTTATAGCATTTGAATGAAACGCGATGCAACAAATTTTTAATTGTATTTTTACGCGCAGCGCAATACTAACAGTGTTCTATCGAAAGTATGCTTGTTTCTGTGGTAAATATTCCTTGTTAGAAGTTATAACGTCCGCTGAAATCAATGCAGACTGTCGTCGCTAATGCCGTGCGAACGGCACCGATACAAGCGTTATCGCACGACGGTGATTACGCGAATGCTGGAGTTGATACGTAGTCAGCGTGGTGTACGAGTGCAGGACCTTGAAACCGTGACTCTCGGGCTCGCGTTCACGGGCCTATCGCGGATTCCTGCATCACGGGGAACCAATTTTGATGACATCATTCGCATATATTCCGCGTTTCTAATGTTGCACTACTAATGCGAAATTCGTCGCGATGCGACGGATGCGCTTACGGATAGTTGCAATTATTTTTACAATTGATGTGGACAATCGGAATGCACCTCGCTTCGACTCGTCAATTGTTTAGCAATTTTTGCAGGGCCTCTATATAATTTTCGTAATTATTTTAATTGTTCTAAGATTCTATGATTCAACGGATTGATTATTAATTGGTTTTGCTTATGGCAGCTTGTCAGATTTCTAAGAAAATATATGTTCGAAAGACTAAGGAGGTACATAATCTGAGAGAAAAGGGAATTTTTTGTCTTTGCAGTCAAAGTTTAATTTTAGAACTTTTTCTACATTTATAAAACATCTCATTTTATCTTTCTTTATGTTTCTTGAATTGTTTACGTTATTTGTCTAAATCATCTCTGCAATTCTTTTTGTAATTATATTTTTAAAATAAATGATTAAATGATAAAAATTTGTAATTTTTCAATCAATCAGTTATTTAAATAATTAGGAGATAATTTTTGAAGATAAGACTTTAATATCTTAAAAATTTAAAAACTTCAAAATTTTTATTTTTATATATTTGATACGAGAAAAAAATGATGCATCTCACTGAAATAGTTTCTATTAAGTCCTTTAATTTATCAATCAAAAAGGAAATCATTTTCAATTTAGAGCACAGAAATAATATTTAATAACTTGTAATATTTATAACCTGTCAAATAGCTTGTTACTTCGGCACCATTAACGATCAATTTGAAAATGTTAATTTATGCCTATTAAGAAAGAACAATAGGCATAAATATTGAATATGATAATAAATATACGCATCTTTTTAGCTCTAACACTTTCAGCTGACTGCATGATGCAGACATATGAAGGTAACACCGCGCTGCCTCCACCTTGCGAGGAAATTGTTCATGAACGAAAGGGTGGCTGGTTTTTAACGTACAAAAAGATTCTTTCCTTTATTGTTCTATTCTTGATTGTCGTGGTCGTCGCCGGTCTGATCGGATGGAATCTCGGTACGATGCCCAAATCGAGAGTAAGTGATTCATTATCATTGTAATAAACATGGACATTAATAATTTAGTACCATGCTCACGGTATTGATATTTTATTTTAGCAATACTTTGGAGGGGATCAATTAAAACCATAAATAAAAACTTCCTTTATTTACAGATCCATTTCTTCAATTTGTGGATTAAAATCATTATTTTATTCAAGACTCTATCCATATATAAAATAAATTATTATTATTTTACAATATTATTAGTGTCTTTTTATCAAACTTTGATTAATAAATTAGTACTGTTTTACATTTATAGCTTTAGAATGCAAGGAAATGGAACGTAACACTATTTTAATGTTACTAGTAATAATAATTTTTCTGAAGCGCGGCGCTTTTTGTTAATTAGATATACGATCCATTAGCTCTTATTGAAGACGAGGTGGAGGAAGGGGATGATACCATTATGGCTTCGATATCACCTTTCGTTCACCCTTTGAAGTACAGTCTCGAGTTGACGCTGTCGAATGACGTCAACGTGACATCGAGGCTGAACGGACGAGTTGTCATCGAATTTCGTGTGGACGACACAACGCCATTAAACAAATTGTCTCTGAATGCGAGAAACATCACGGCGACGCGTTATAAGCTGTCGCTCATAGAAGAGAACGGCGCGCGAGCAAAAAGAAGGCGTAGGAGACGTGCCGAAGATGACGATAAAGGCGGCCAGGCGAACACTGGTATTTCCTTCAGAAATGTCGTATAGACTCTTTACCCGTCAATATTCCTTATCGAAATTATTTTCTGCTTTTTGGATTGTAATAGGAAAAAAAATACTTGGATCGATATATAAAATAGATGATAAAAAAAAATAGATAAAAGAGTTAATTGAGTGAGAAACCAATTATGTTAAAATCATTCAATTTTATCTGGTTAATATTATATAACGACTAACTAGTCGCCTTAAATTATTTTTTAAATATATGTTAAATGTATGGAAAAGTTCTTATCACGTAAGCGAAATTAGTGCTTGTTAGATTTAAATCGTAATCTATGTCACAAATACGAATCGTGCCTGTTTGGATTGTAATCTACACCGTGAATGTAACTTGTCATTATAAGACAACAGGTTAACGTACGGTTTAACAAAGCAACAGATTTCTGGTAGCGAAATATGCGCGATAAGACGACGACTAGCTTGCAGCTGTGACAATATCTAGTATAATAGCGTGCAGGTGGTCAATTGCGTAATCTTCGCGATAAATTCTAAAATAAAAGGAGAAATAATTTTATTCTCACTGTTTTAAACGTTACGTAATTCAGCTGGTTAAATCTAGTTTTCTTTTTTTTTCAGTTTGTATGAAGAAGCTAAATATAATTAAACGATCACTTAAAGAATTTATAATATAAAAACTTTCGTTTGTTATTAAAAAAATTATATAATCGATTATATTTAATGTCGGACAACGGTCTGTTCAACGTTCAGATAATGCTACCATTCTGGCTCCTCCTGTGATGTCATCTCCGCAATTGGAAAATCAAACAACAACGCGTGTCATTGTTACGGAATCCCGCCTGGGAAATGCGACAGTTTTGAGTAACGAAACTTCTCCTTTGACAAACGAAAGCTCGTCTGTGCCCGACGAGAAAATCGTGGAATCTACTACGAACGCGACGATGTCCGGACCGGTGACGTCTACGGTAGCTTCCGGTAACACAAGCGTAACCGATGTGGAGATTCAGCGATATGAGGTAGATGCTAATAACGGATTACATGTGATATATCCGGCCGTCGCCATGAATCCGGGAACGTACAGCTTGGAGATCGATTACGAGATTGCATTTGATGGAAAGGCGATTTACTCGGTGAACTTCGGCGAGTCCGGCGAAGGGAAGTGAGTTTCTTCTTTATAATTATAGCAACAAAGAAAATCAATTAACTAATTACTAATTGCCGATTACACTAGCATTAAAGCAAAGGATACAACCACTCATCATACTAATCAAATTCTTTGCAAATTACGAACGAAATTGTCTAGAAGTTCGGTATTTCAGAAATATTATTTTAATATTCTTCTGAGATAATATAAAAATTATAAAAATGTGTAGCTGAAGTATTTCTTTTTTGCTTGTTTTGTGTTAAACCTTTTCACTTTTAGTATGTTTAATATTAATCGCGTAAATGTTTATTAAGAAATCTTTTTTCAAGTATAATTATCATAGTTGGATATCTATAATTTAGATATTGTTATACTTTGATTTAGATATTCTTAAAATATATTTAGCTTAATAGAAGTTTTTGACAAATTTTTGAATGGTTTTACATATATTTTTAATAGATTAATCGGGACGCGGTTCAAACCGCTGGGAGCTTCGCATCTTTTGCCTATCTTCGATGATGTGAATCTCAAGGCTGTCTTCTCATTGTCCGTAGCACGTCCACGCGAAGCGAGAGTCCTGTCGAACATGCCTCTCAATATCTCTAAAGACTTGTGCGTATTTCATACTGTTAATTGCAGCTGTGTCAACGTTTGCATGCTTAGAAGTCTATATTGGTTTGAAATAGCGAAACTGTCCAGTTTCATTATTGTTTTCTTAACAGTATTTTTTCAAGTGAAAAACATATATGAAACGAAAAATAGAAAAGCTTGCAATTTTTATCATTTCTACATGGTAATTTTAAAACATGTCGGATTTTTTATTATCTTCGATCGATTTACAATTTGATTTTTTTTTAATTTTAAATTAAAGAATGCACCTAAAAGATATTACAAATTATTAAAATAAGATTTTTTTTAAATTAAAATATTGATTCTATTGTAATAATATAATGAGATTTTTCGTGCCGTTATTCTTATATATTTTTCTTCCTATATATATGATTTTTTGGATTGAAGAAATGTGTGACCTGTATCTTTCAAGATCGGATGATCGAGTGAGCGACACCTTCAGCGATACCCCGTTGATCTCGCCTTACAATTTGGCTTTCATAATGGGCGAGATCGAGTCGTTGAGAGAGACGAGAACGGGGCTTGATAACGCGACAGGGGTGATTTTCTGGGGCGATCCGAAGAAGCGATCACGGGGAATTTACCTTCTCGATAAATTTGATCAAATTGTTACACAGTTGTACGACATATTCTCGATGTCTTATCTGCAACCAAAATTGGACATCGTCGCATTACCGTCGCGAATCGTCGATAACGCTGGAAGTCTGGGATTGATATCATTAAAGTAAGAGAGATCACAGGATTATTTCATTTACAACAAAATTTAGATTATTGCAACGTTATTTCACTTGAGAAAATTATAACTTTCTTACACAGTTTAGATTGATAATAAAATGTAATTATTAAATACATTAGATACATTAATTTTAAATAAATTTTTATGAGTCAAATCTTGACTTTAATTTCTAATTTAGAATGTAGTATTAATAAAATATTAAATGTAAAATATTTTTGAATCGTAATAAAATGTGATAACGGAGTAAAGTTTTGCCTTACATTTAAACAAGATTTGGCAGAAATATCATTTAAATAATTTTTAATTGATTTAAGAATTATATAAAAGTATTTTAATTTATTTAAGATTCTTAAAATATACTTGCTATTTATATTAAAAAACTGCGATTTGTTGCAAATATATTTCTAGATTCATATTCTACGATTACTCTACATTTGATAATGCATTACATCGAGCTAAATTGTTTTCAAGGCAATCGTTCTTCTACGTCGCGGATCGATCTCCCATGGTCACGAAGACGGACGCGTTAAGCGCTCTGATAACTCTGATAGGAGAACAATGGCTGGGCGGTGTCGTGAACATGAAGAACTGGACGGACGTTTGGCTACTTGAAGGCACCACTCTCTATTTACGACACGCGATGATCGAGAAGGCACATAATTGGAATAATATTTGCAACATCCATTAATTCTAAAGTGCATGCTGACGTCCGACAAACAGTATTTTGTGCTGAAACATATGTTAAATTATAATAAAATTATGTACTTTTAAAGTTAATATTAAATCCTATTTTAATTATTTTAAAAACTTAACACGAGTAATTTTAAGAAAAAAATTTTATTTACATGGTGCAAAATTGTAAAATTTTTAAATTGAAGAGCATTTAAACGTAAAACACACACACACACACACACACACACACATACATTTGATAGAAACAATATCATTCTTCAAGAAAAGCAAAAATTTTTATGAGATTCTATTTTCAGATAGATTCGTCACTGGGTTCCAGTCATGCCTTCCTCGCTAATGTACAATGGGATGCCATGGAAGAAGATAGCTACAGCGTTTCCAAGCCGCTGCAATCGAATGTCAATCCTGCCCATCTGGATTTTTCGGACAATAATGCTCGACATAAGAAAGGTAAAGTTATTTCTTCCTCAAACAATGTNCCTAGGAATTATTATTATTAATATTTATTATTAATATTTTACTTTCAATATAAGCTGCATCGACACTTGAAAGTAGAGCTGTGTTTATTTCAACACTTTAATATTCGTGAATGCATATGAATAAATATTAAATAGTTGAATATTATATTACAAGTACACAGATATCTGTATATTAATATTTAAATTATTTAAGTAAATTAATATTTAATTATTTAGTATATTTAAATTTGTATTATATACTTTAGCATCAAATTTAAATATTTTGCAGTCAATTAAAAAGTTTGTATTGCTTTTTAGCTGGTTTTTCTTTTAATATTCGACAAGCATTCAAGATGGAATCAATATATCTCTTTAAGCATGCGAATATATGAAATATCGTCGAATAATCTCAGCTTTACTCGAAAGGCAATATCGAATATATACGCTCTCGTAACGCTGCATAATGTGATTCTGCATTCTGACTGCTTCTTGTAGGTGCATGCTTGATTCGCATGTTGCATGGTGTGATAAACGATACCGCCTTTAGGAACGGCTACCGGAAATTCATAGCGAGGTGGTGGGTATATCACATTATCATCGTTTTATCCTCCGACCGGGCCGTCGTTCGTTTCATTAATCGTGTAATCCTGGCATCGACGTTTATATATCACTCGCTCGGCCGTTCGCTCGTGCGACAGCGTGATTCAGTCATCGAAACGATAATCGGCGCGTTTTACAGCGAGTTATCCCGCTGGCTTTATGGTAATGCCAGTCGTTGAATGTCATGAATTGCCGACCATTATTTCTCATGCTTCTTTATCGGACTCGTTACATAAGTGCACCCATCATGTACGATATATGTACATATTTCGTTGGCATTGAATATTGCAATGTCGTACGGTCGTATAAAGTTATCTTGTCGCGTGACATATACAAGGGCATATACAATGCATTAATAGTACTCCACCTTTTGTTACAGAAGAGGACTGAAATTTTTATAAATTAATATTTATTTTAGGAATTACTCGACGGCGAGCGTTGACGATTTCTGGGAAGCGATGGCGGAAGAAACTATCGGTTTACCCATGGAAATCACGTTGTCCGAAGTAATGAACTCTTGGATTTCTCACCGCGGATATCCGATCATCAGCGTCATGAGGAAGTACAAGGAAGGCACCGCTATCATTCGACAGGTGCGATTTAAATATTACTGCATATTTAGTCTCCTATAAGAATATTGTAATTTGTATCGGTATCCGTCAATATGTTTTTCTCGAAGTATAAAGTATATTATATTTATTATCATCAATTATATTATATGTTGCACAGCAAAGATTTACGTACGATCAATCATCTGACACTCAACCGACGTGGTACGTACCGCTTGACTATATTAACAAAACGAGCAATGATTGGTCATCTCCGACAAAAACGTGGTTGCATTCCGAAGCGGAGATGGTGGTGCATAATGTCGGCGCTCAAGATTCATGGCTTGTGTTTAATGTGAATAAAACAGGTTAGCTACATAATTATTCTTTTCAAAAAATGCTTTGGCTACGAATAACTAAGATGTTTTTATCAGAATTAGCAAAATTCTAATAATTTTTTATATTACGTATTATGTATGAAATTATTAATATTATATAATTCTTCCGAGCAATAATGAGACCAAGAGTAAGAGAACAAACAATTACAAATTTTATTATTTTTAACAAAATTGTTAATATAATGTAGCGGGTAATAAATAAGATTGAATTTATTTGAATATTTATAAATATTCATAGATAATTTATATTGCCTAATAAAATGAGAAATATTTATTTTACTTTTTACTTTAATCAATTTCTAATATTTTCTTATTTTTAAAATTATTTTTAATATTATAATTTTGCAGTTTCTATTTTAAAACAAATGACTTTCAAACTTTACTAATGCGCAAAATTACTTTTTGGCGAGAAAATGACACATTAATTCTAACATCCTCCAATTTAATGAAATTGCAAAGCAGGATGCAAGTGTCCGCTCCATCGTTATTAATTGCTTTCAAGGTTATTACCGTGTGCACTATGACGAGGAAAATTGGAAGCTCCTGACGCAGGCCCTCGAGGAAAATCACGAGGCCTTTCCGCCTGATACCAGGGCGTCTCTCATCGACGATGTGCTCGGACTCGCTTCGGTCGGCTTGACGAAATATGCGACCGCTTTCGACTTTATTAAATATATGCAAATGAAGGAACGGCACTACGCTCCCTGGGGTGCTCTGATGCGTCATCTGTTGAAGTTGAACGGTCTTCTTTACGAAACATCTGGTTTTAGCGACTTTCAGGTAGCATAGTATGAAGAAAAACTAACATATTAGAACATAAAAGAATATTAGCTTAAAGAAGTTTAGACAAATTATTTATATTTAATTGACATTTAGAAAGTTAGTTTTATAAAATATATTCAATGTTTATATTTTGTGAAAAAAACTTCTAGTTGTAAGATAAAGATACAATAATAGTTAAGAATAATTTAATTAAAAGTATAATTTGAATAATTCATATTTAATATTTTATTTTTCAAAATTTTCTTCTTTATTGCAGGAATTTACATTAAAGTTTACTTCAAAATTATACTCGGACGTGGGATGGAAAGTCGATGAGGGATCGCGATTAACTTTGACTGCTCTTACGATAGCGTGCGCGTTCGAGAATGCGGAATGCCTTGAGTGGGCCAGGAATCATTTTGCGAAATTAAAGGACCATTCGACCAATGCGGACGAAGTGTAAGTTCGATAGAGATATCTAATTTGTCAAAGTCGTTTCTATCTACATATGATTTTCAGACAATGATATATGTGGCTCAATTTAGAATCTTTATACAAATCATTTCTTTCATATCATTTCAAAATTTTGCTATCTAAATAAAATAGAAACCTAATAATATACTATTTTTGCTCATCTTTCTAAAAATGGGAACTACATTTTTATTAACATTATCGTCGATAGAAAATTTGCTTTGTCTGTCATTAAATTATTTCAAAATTTGATATGCAGTTTGATAAGAATACTGCTGTAATTTTTTTCTTTGCAGTTACGCGAAACACGTATCATTTTTTAATCCACAGTGTTATTATCTATTCCTGCAATGTACAATGAGTAATATTTAATAAGAAGCTTCTATAATAAAATGTTGAAAAAAATATTAATCCTATTTTAGTGACAATATTAATCAAAACGCGTATAACATAAAAAAAAAATAGAAAAAGTAATTTTTATATGATGATATTTTCAGATCAATTTTCATTCTTGAAAAAAATGATCGTTTTGATTTTATAATTTATTTTAAAGACTCAACTTTGATCGTTTTAGTGTACCGGCGTACGCACGCGAAGTAGTATATTGTACGATCGCACGATACGGCACGCGAAACGAGTGGAATTACTTCGTTGAGAAGGTAAACTCCACCGCGGATGGAGATGAAAAGAATCGCATTCTATCAGCGTTTGCATGCTTTCAAACGCCGTGGATTCTGCAATCGTAAGTAGAAATTATTAGTAATAAATAGTAAATTAAATTTTCTTCGCTTTAACTCCTATGTGAAAATAGAAATTTATAATTTTCTAAAAATAGTAGATAGAAAATAAATAATAGAGCTTTTCTTTATTTCTAAGTTTAATTTTATTTTAGAGTTAATTTAATTTCTAGTTAGAACATTTAAAATTAAAGTTAAAAAGTGCGAAAAATATGTTTAACAGAATTTTAAATGAAAAGAAACAGACTCTTTACACATCGATTCAAGAAAAAGCCTAAAATATTGATAACAATTTTTTTAAATATCCTGTAAAGATATAAAATATGTTTAGCAACATATGTTTGCAGGTATATAATTTATGTTAATATATGTTAGGATACTCAGCGAGCTTCTCGAAGGGAAAATGTATGATGAGGATGAGACGCAAAGGATCTTAAGAAGTTTTCCGCAAAATCCGGTCGCTGCGCAAATCGCTTCCAAGTTCGTGCAAAATAATTGGGAGGTTATCGTCACGAGGTACTTTGCAACCTTCTTATCTCTTCGTCAAACTTATAAGCAGATTACGATGTTCTCATGTCTGTTCAGATTTTCCAAATCTCGTCCGATCTTGAAAGCTTTTGCATTGGCGATGACAAACGGTTTGATCAGCGAGGAAGACTTTGAAGACGTAAGTACGATTATTACGCGCAAGAATAATAATTTATCTTAAGACAATAAGATAATTAATAATAAAAAGCTTCATTACAATTTTTATATTTTTACCTTCTACGTTTTTCTTTTTTATACTGTGTTACAGTAAGAAATGAAAAAAATAAATCTTTTCGAATATTATAAATTATAATTGTGCAATTTTAACGTTTATTTGATCTTCTAGTTTCAGACTTTCAGCGAGGATAATCTCGAAAGTGTAAAGGTCGTAGGATATACCATGGCGATGGTCGAAGCTCATGCTAAATTCGCGATAAAGTGGTTAAAGGAATCCCTGCCGGAAGTGCAGGAGTGGTTAACGGCGAACAATTCGACGGGGACATCGATATGAAAAATTGTGAGATCGGTCGGGCGCAATAGGGAATGAAGGGAACGTCCCGTGTGCTCGTGTAATCATCGAATCGCACTCGCAATTCGCATGCGGCAGTTGGCACGCGAAAAGGAACTGCGGAAACTTTTCTACGACAACAAGTTTTATTTCTCCGTATGCTTTTGTCAAGCATGATTACAAAACCAAGCAACAAGAATCTCGTCCTTATATCGTGTAGCCTTAAAACGACGGTTGTTAGTATATAATTAGTTAGTAGGTACATATTTAACAAACGATATACATAATAATCGTATCTAACGGTGGTAATTATTTTTTTTCCAATGTTTACCGTAAGCTCACCGTTCTCGTTCACGTTAACGGCGCTCTATTGCTATACGGTACGCTCATTTTATAACACACTATGTTATCGTTACAATAATCTAGCCGTACCGTCCTTACTCTCCTTGCCTTTAGCCTAACTCGTTTAATGCGTTTAGTACGGTATTCGCAAGCTATCATCAAATTACGCAGTTCGAGGGTCGGAAACGATGATTTATCGTCGACTGGGGATCGGAATTGGATATTAAATTCGCCCGATATTAAAATCGAAGTCTCAAGCGCACCGCGAAGTCCTACCACTTCGCGTATGTCGAAATCCCTTCGAGAGACGAGTTAAAATCGCAGAACTGCGCAGCGCCGATTTTATTATACTTCGGCGACGTCCAACCCCCACTTTTTACAAAATGCATTTAGCGCTAAATGCGACCTCCTCCTCCTGCATCGTATGTGCATAATGCGCGACTTTACAAATACGCATCTTTAACGCTAAATGCAGCCGCCTGTGTCTCACCTCACGTTTATATTTGAGTAATATATCCTCACACTCGAACAAGTGACATTAAGAATTAGACGGTCGTCTAATTCTAACGTATTAGTCTCTAACGCTAACTGTGGCTGCACAGTTTTCATCTTACGTGTTTGAATTACGCGAGAACGTTGAACCCAGCGCATTTGGCGCTAAATGCGCATTCATCTGTTTGCAAATAAAATTTCTCGGTACACGAGAATTATTCTAAAAATGTCTTTATTTTCCGATCTCTTTTATTGTAGGGATTATTTTTGAAACGAGACGTTTCTATTTCTAATGAAGCATGAATTACATGAATATTTTTTTCACAATTTCGCTACGTCGACCATTATAATTTAAGATGTATATATTCTAAATCGATATAATCGATAAAATCTTAAAAAAATCTGTAAATTAAAACACTGTATTTTTTTTTAAGATATTAATTATCACAAAGATAACTCACTTAATATTAATACAAATAGGTAAATGTTTTTGTTTATTTCTGAAAGATTCATTTTAAAAGATATATCTTATTTCTTAAATAATCCCTTCAATTAATCGCTTGGAAAAGATATCGATCGTTTATTGTCTTCATCCAATTCACTCGATTTTATCAGACGCATTATTATCGGTGTTGCGTGTGAGCGCATTGTCGACAATCTAAAACGATCGCACATACACATCGGCACGATAAAATTGTTAACACGAATTGTTAACATTTTGTGCGCAATTTCAAATAAATAAGCGCGATTTCATTGAATTCAGCGGCTTTTAATTTCACATTCGTTTCAAACGCGTTTCATATGTCAAAAAAGATACCTTCTCGTTCGTTATATTTGGTCATGCCTTTCTGCGCTCTTTTTTTTTCTTTCCCCTGAATACAGCGAGTTCCGTTCGGTGCATTTAATGCCATATTGTTCGGTGCTTTGTAGTACGCTAGCGTTGAGATAATTACACGCTCTTTTTCGTGACCAAACGCTAATTAAAGGCGCTCGAATTTTCAATAATTCTGTATCAGGCATCAGTGACGAACTGCTGTTGGAAACAGGATAATTGAAAAGAATTGCGCGAACATTTTTTAAGCGATAATATATCTCTTGTAAATTTTGTCGTAAATAACGCAGGAAGGCAAAACGAAATAGTTATCATAACGAAAAAAATTAATATTGCACCGTGATTACACGAGAATTCCATATATGAAGGATAATGATAAATAAAAAGGTATATTGTATTTGTCTCTTACGCATTTCTTTCACGATTCTTTCATTGACTTACGTTATTGGCATTTTAATTCTTACTTTGATAAAATCCAAATGAGTTTTATGTAAATATATAAACTTTCTATTGTTTGTAAAAAAGAATTTTTGAACAATATATTTGTAAAGATTTTTATAACGATATGAAGATTGTGAATTAATTATTTACTAAAATTTAATGAATAATAATTAATAGTTTGGAGGATAATTATTCAATTAATAGAATTTAATAAAATTACGTAATTTAGTATTAAGAACATTTAGTGGATACATAACTTATTATGAATTATTTCTGAAACTTTATCAGTCATTATTTCTTGATAAAAAAATTTCTGTCATTATTTAAATTGGAAGACTGAAGATTGAATACATTGTTATGGATAACAAAGGATTAAAATTATTTAAAAAATTGTGAAATGACACACATAGTAATGTGTTACAATGAGTAATGTATTAAAAAGCCCCATACAATTTGTTGGAAAAGTACCGATTTTATCTGAAAATCGTAAAAAAGGGCCCAATTGTTTATAACTTTTACTTACCGCTACATTTCGTTATTTACATGGTATTTACATCTTAATCCTGTTAAGTAGTTTATTATCCTGTTAAATAGTTTATTATCTAAATACGCAGACTCCATTCGCTCTAGTTATCTTTTATTCACTCTTGATTCGTAATCTAAAACCATCCTACTGATCGAATATTTCGATCACATCGACATGATTTTCGCAATCGACGATGTATGTTTGCAGGACGTTTACCACTCCATTGCTTTTCATTAATCATTTTATTGTTAACGGTGACAATAAGAAAAATTTCTGACAAATTAGTATTACTAAAAGTTGGAAACTTTTGCAAACTGGAAAATATTGATACTTTAATGTACAAAATTAAAATATTTTTTCAATTTATTAAATATGACATTTATTAAATATATGTAAATTGTATTCAACTCGTAAGTATCTCAACAGCAAATTCATTTCTATTAAGGAGATTGTTAGAAAAATTAGAAATATTAAGAATTGCATAAAATTTAAAACCTAAGATCTTTTATAAATAATGTCAGCACATAAATTCTTTTAATCTTTTCACCAGTTTTAGAGAATAAAATTCAAATCTTTTTAAGGGATTCTAATGGGAGATTCAAGGCTACACATCAATTGTTAAGAAAAATGATTATTAAAAATGTTAGAACTAAGAACTAAATAAATTTATGTTTAATATATAATTAATATATAAAGAATATCATATTAAAGTATCTTTAAAAAATTTAATCGATGATTTTCTTGCAATATTAAAATTTGCGTAATAGAAATAGAACCGTAATAATAAATCAACATATCATAATATGTATTTAATCAAAATTTACTTAAATAAAAAATTTTTAATTTTTTAGTATTCTGTATTCTGATAAAAAAATGAAATTGTCTTTATTATTATCTCAATTAATTACTACAATTACAACTTTAATTACTACAATTAAATTCAGATTGTTATTATTTAATTGATTTGATTTCAAACGACATTACTGCTTTTTATCGCTGTCGCAATAAATACGTGATAATTAAATATAACGATTACAGGATAATTAAATTTTGATGAAACAAGAAGCTAGCTAAAACTGGCTTCCTTATTTTTTCAGTTCATCGGAAGCTAGGAGTAAAATTAGAACTCGCTGTCTCACCGCATTAATTAGGGTTTAAATGCCATCTTCGCTATAAAATTGTCGTCAACGCGAATGTTACCAATCGCGATGTCATTTTATAACAAGTAAATATATAGCTCTATCATAGAAAATGTGTGCGTTGTTTTCCTAACGACCTAGTGCGGAGTAGATTTGTTTCGCTTTCCCTCGCTAGGAGGATAATTCCTTGAGTCTACGATACTAAATGCACGTCTCTTTATTTCTCTCGAGTCTAACGCTTCGGCGTTCACTGGACGATTTTCAATCGAGTAGCGCTCACATACAATATCCGGCATAGATCAATCAGCGTCGATCGTTGTGGTCAGGAAGAAACATTCGTCCGAGACTCGAGAAGAAATTATTTGCATAATGTTCTACCCTCTCGCTGATCCGTGCTCGGATTGATTGACGATCGAAAGAAGCGATCGTATGCCGGAAATTGTTCCTTACGAAAAGAAAAAAAAACCGATCAATGGCCATTCGAGTGACGGCGCAAAAACGCTCCTAAAATATCGGCGTTGCGTTTTAATGGCAGTAGTAATGGGGAATCTTTATTTTCTCCCCTCGTCATAATAATATATATATATATATATTTACAGTTCAACGTACTACAATATTATATCTAGAATGCGCGAAAATTATTACCTGTTAGTTATAACTAACTGTAAGAGTTCTACAAACGTCGAAGAATCGATTGACTTAGAAGGCTATCGACAAAGTCGATCGTGAATCCTCTTCTTTCATCGAAAGAGAAAATCAATTCTTTTGTGCTTTTTTCAAATGTTGATAAATGTTGATATGGAAAATAAAACCGAATATTGATTTCGCTAGAATAGTTGGTCGATAAAGTTTTTTTTAAGCTTAAATTTATGGAAGCTTCAACATTTTTCCTATGTAAATGAATAACATTTAAAAATTTTTATCAATTCCGTAGTATGAATTATATATAAATTCATATTGAATTATTGCAGAAAAAAGTTCCATCTCTGAATTTCCCGAATACGCGAAAAAAAATCGATAATTTAGACAGAGGAAGAGGATTCAAGATTCTCCAACGTTGATTTACATTTCTCGCAAGTCCGCACGAGCGATTCGCGACAGATGATCGTTTGATCACAATGACAAGTACATATTATACATGACGCGTTAACCGTGTCTATAAAAGGAAACTAAAAAAAGGGCAAACGAACGAAATGACGACTCACAGTGACAACGACCACGAACTACGGTATTGAACAACGGCGTCAATGGTTGTTCAATTCCCTACAACTATCAGCTTTAGAATTCGTATGCTTTACTTGTTCTTACCGTACTATCGGTTATTCTTTATCGTACTCTCACGTGTTTCACTTTTCGTTACAAAATACAATATATCCTTATTGGGACGAGATAACGCGAGATGCGTCGGCGACACGAGATATGCGTTCTCTTCTTCGCGTGGAGAACGGCGAAGGGAAGAGAAAACGATCATAACTTCAAGTACAAATAAAGATATTTACATCGCGCATCGGAAAAGGGAAGAGGGAAAGAGAGCGAGAGAGAATCAAGTGACACAGATATTCGACACGAGTATTCGCAGAAAGATTAACTACAGAAATATACTAATCGATAGTAGAAAGATTATCAAAAAAGAAGATTAGATTGATTAAATATTTTGGAGACAGTACTTAATTGAATAGTATTTTGCGTTACCGACGCGCTATCGGCTCGTCCGTCGCTTTTAAATATATTTATATATATATACTCGTATAAACGGTTACGTTTCTAAAATTATCAACTGGTTATACAATATTCGAGTAAGATTACGCTCTAAGGTCTGTGTACGACGAACTAGCTACGCGCTGATTACCTAATTAATTCGCATAATGCGAGCGACTCTCGGCCCGCGTTAGAAAGGGCAAAACGCTCACAAAACGCGACTTTCGTCGTTCGAGCGGAGTATTATTCGCGTTACAGCTCTCTGCCATCGTATTGCGGTGGTATTGCAGCCCCTCATTCGCATTTTATTGTAATTAAGAAGGCTCAAGCTTCAGTAAATTGTATACGCTGCAACAAGCTGTGGAATTATCGATTATACCGCGTTTGATGTAAAAAACGTTCGAAAAGAAAACCTTTTGCATCGCTAAGGCGTCGGTTCTTCATTGTAAAACGTGTGTGTAAGACGCTGCAGCAATACGATCGTACCGCGATATCGTCAACAGTCAAAGCTATCTTCGTATTGGCCGTCTCGTTCTAGATTATAAATTTACAACGTAGACTGAAAGATGACGTTAATTAATTTCACGTTAGTCTCAATTCACTTTAGTCTCAATTCACGTCAAGCTGTGATTATTCCCGAGAACTATTCGAACGATAACTTGGCGCTCGTTTCGTGCGCGTTTAGATGAACGACAGGCGGAGATCGGAAGCTCGATCGTCGCATTCAGTCCCCGTTTCCGAGGCGATAAAATTATACTATACAGTGTGTGACACCATAATGTCTGTCAGCCTGATGTGATTACCCGATTAAATAGTGGCAGCTTCGTATTACGATTTACTTGAGCAGACTATGTAAGGTGTATGTAGATCTCTTCGCGAATCTCGCGCCTATCACGCGAGCGATGCGTTCTTATCTGGGAGAAACACCGAGTGCAATTTTGTTCAAGCGACGACGTCGCTCCCGAGTTTTCTCGCGTTTCAAGATTTCGTATAATGACGTACAACGTCTCCTATCTCATCCTTCTATCGACACAGTCTCTCCAAACAGACAATGTCTATTTCGCCCGTCCGGTTTTCGTTTCCTCTCTCAAAGGAAAGCTTAGCGTCCCTCACTCGTCGTCTTTGAAATCGCCGGTCGTATACTTTCGACCACTCTTTGCAAAATCGGAGCCCTTTTGCCGTAATTTTCGTCACTGAGGATAAGGAGGTGGATCTCTTGCGGACACGTCTAAGACTAGATCCGGGCCTCTGGTCCTTAATTTTTTTCTACGGTGCAGGGCTCGGGCATGGACTACTGGGGCGGACACTTCACCACCGTCGTCGTGGCAAATTCGCTGAACTTCTTGTCGATAGGCACCCGATCGTCGTAGAGAGTGGGCGCTTGTAGGATGATGCCCGCGGTACCCACTAGAACTGCCAGGGTGAAGATCCAAAGAAACAGGCGATCCAGCACCATCGCCACGTACTTCCAATCCTCCTTTACCTGCGCAGAAAAAAATAATTTCTCAAAATTTTTCTATTAATAGTAGCGAATTGAAATACTTCCAAGCTTTACGCGCATAATCTAGATATTCTATATATAATATATGTATAAATATATGTTGTATATTGTCAGAAGAAAAACAATATAAACATTCAAATAAAATTTTTATTAAATGTTTATTTCAGCGGATGTACCTTAGTTGAGTCTTCTAGCATTTTGGTATGTTCCGCAATGAAGCGCACACAGATACAGGATCTGTGCACTTCCGGTGGACAACGAGAGTGCGAGAAGGCGGGTGGACTTCGCAGCACGGGACTCTTGACTTCCTCTATGCCTGCGTCCCCGGAGACCGAGAGATCCTCGCACTCGGTATGTAATGGTAACGGTGGTAAAGGAGGGCCATGAATCAAGCAGCTGCCTCCAAACCTCGCACCGTCTGTAAGGCTGAAGCAATCGAGGAACGTAACATTGTTAGATATATTTCTTTCCTCTCGGTGAGCAGCATTTTTATCGCTATTATTATTAAAGAAGATAATATTATACGACCATTTCATTTAAGTTTAAATTTTATCCGCAGTAACTTTCTTGAGCGAGAAAATGTTTTTAAAATTGTGCTTGTAACTATAAACATTTCTGGCAAAATAATGAGTCATTAAAATAAATGTAGCAAATCTCAACAAAGTAACTTAAGAATCAAAGAGCTAATTAGTAGGAGTATTATCATAAGTACCTGGAAGGCGAAAGGTCTTCCTTTGACGGAGGACGGCTGTGGAATCTCTTGGGTGTGAGATGTTCTTCGCTGTCTTCCTGAGTCGACGGATAAGGATAATAGCAAGTCTTCTCCTTTCCTCTGACGGTCCTCATTAGCACTCTGCCGGAAGTGTACCTGCAAACATAGACAATCGGGCGCGGAATTTTAATGCGGATGCCACGTTTTAGAAAGCGCCAGGCTAGCTGACGGTGCGACCATTGTCGAGACTAGAATGTGAGGTGAAGTCGCGCCAAGTATGTACAACATTATTGTTATACGACGTAATCTCCGCGCAACGAAATCTCTGATTACGATTTTTATCGCGATCTTACAAAGACAAACAACGTGTAAGCAACGGTTTATTTTTGTCTGTGAAAATTTCTTTTCACATTTAATATCTTTAAATATTTTCTCTAAGTGTCAATACTAAAATTTTGATAAAAACGTTTGACAAATTTCCTATGATTCATTTTAATTTAATTGATTCCTTATGACATTAATCTTATTGTATTTCCTGATTAAGAAAACATTAAATAACGGATTTGTATTTTTGAACAATATGCATTTTCTACAATTATTTGATACTAACCTGCTAGCTTCAAATTTATATTGAGGCCTTCTCATGACTAGGAGTCGCGGAAGAATGTGTATGAAAACTCTCTTCACCCAGGGTGCCATTTTGTGCGTTTGTGGTGAACGAAAGTGAACGTTGAGAACGACCACGGTAACGCATATACTGCAAAAAATAAAAAAAACAGAGTTAGATTAATTATATAGAATAAATAATATATTAAATACGTGTATATCAAAGATTACTCTGTTGCCCACAATAATGTAAATAATTTAGATAATATACACCTTTGATCGAATGTAATTTAATTACGAACTTTGCGTACAATGATATTAGCATAGAAATGTTAATCCAGCCGTTCGCATTAAGTTCGTGATTATTCCAGCCTCAAAACTAATACATGTTGTAATATCCGTTTCGCATGGTAATGGTAATTAGAAGCTGACTGCAAAATTATTACCTACGACACTTAACGGAGGGAAACTCTAATTAAATTTTTAATAAACAATGCTTCATTACGGTGAAGATTTTAATCCCCGTTAAGCCGGAGGAGAAGGCTTCCTACGCACGGTTTCAATATGTACATACGGCGAAGCCAAGCAATTATATCCGCATAAGCTTTTTAAACAAGACGATATAAAGAATCTTGTTATTTTGATAGATATTAGTCTCCAGAAAAAAAGGGAAACTTAAAAAAAAAATAACGCATTAAGTTATAATTGTATAATATATAACGTATTATCTCACGCATGTTGAGCAAGTTTTTAATTTTAAGCAGATTAGGTGTCTTTAGCGGATAATATTTCAGAACTTGTCAGAAAATGGTGGATGTTTGCCAGTTTAATTTTTAACTTGTGGAAACTTTACAAAATTTCCATCTCTGTTCTCATATACGCTGTTATTTAATCTCTTTCGCGAAGGCGATAATTTCACAATTTTATGATACTATCCGTTCTGGAAATCGGTCGTTAGGTCACCGCGAGTTTATCCTGGCGAACGACGGAGGCAAATTGCCATAACGTACAACTAGAATTGATCTCGAAGGCAGGACGGAATGTAAATCTCACGAGACTATTCATAACGCAGATCCATTCGATGGGAGATTCTAGCTGGGCAAAGGACAGGCCGCGGTTTAAATTGGATCTACTTCCTTTGACACGGCTTCAAACCATTTATCGGTTCTACGTCGCTGCAGAGAGAGAGAGAGAGAGAGAGAGAGAGAGAGAGAGAGAGAGAGAGAGAGAGAGAACGAGATTCTCGATCCTCACGTCTGTTCGCTTTTTATCATTCCCGACGAGCTCGCGCGTTAGTCATACCTGCAAAATGTGCCATAATGCTCGCGTATTAGGCGTTCTCTAAGCTATCTTCGTTCTAAACGTGTAACGTCCCAAACGACGGAACGTGACGAGAAAGATATTTCCGGTAAAACATTATAATCATTAATTTTGAGGGGAATTCCAGAAATTAATAAAAATATTTATTACACCATATATAATAAAACAATTGGTTATTACATAAGATTTTTATATAAATTATTTTTTTTATTCTTATATTTTACTTTTATTTTTATATTTTTCTTATATTTTTACGATGTAAATGTAAGGTATTAATTTTATTGTCTTTTATTTGAATCCATATCTGTCTTCTCTCAAATTGTATAATTTCAATAAATTATATTTAATTATTTATATTTAATTATTTTAAATATAGATCGATAAAAGAAACATCTTTTGATAAAGAGAAGTTTTACGGCAATATGTGAGCAATCGTATAGATAATCAAGACTATTGCTGGATCGGAGATGCGTCCACTAGGCTAATACCAAGGTTGCCACGCGCGGAATCCCGCACACATCCCAACAGAAATTCATAATGGTGCCGATCCAAGGAGAACGAAGTGATCCTCTGGAAATTCCAGTGAGATGGGAAATTTGGCGCTATATACCGTGTGGCATTGCGCATTTCTTCACGATTATAAATTCCTTTGAAATTCAATCTTTTATCTTAGAAATATAAAATGCCCTTCTTTCTTATATCTCTTCAATTTTCTATATTAATATATTGTGATAATTGAATCTCAAGTTAAGATTCTCAAGTTAAGATACATGTAACGCCAATTAAAAGTTAAACAAAAAATAAAAATGTACTGTTGTACTGACGAAGTGCTACGCAGCATTCACATCTATAATTCTTTAAGTCTTTCAATCGCACGTAGTTCAACAGCCACCAATATCTCGGTGCTCTGGAATGAACGGCATTCTTTTCTATTTGTTCCGCAACGTCCGCAATCACGGGAAGTGCGCAACATCTAAGCGAGACGCGTTGTACATCTCAGGATTCAGCTCCATGGGTGGCTGGAACCCAACATCGGTGAACGCTGCTACTGATTAATGTGTCACACCTACTGCATCCTTGCAGCGTCCGAAGCTATTAGGAGGTTTCCCCACACATATACACACGCATACGTCTATACACACACACATGGTAAGACACGTGGCTTCCACTCAAACAACGGCCCGCATGCTGTCGGCCCAATTCGCCAATTTGCTGACTCCCTCGTCTTCAAGGAGACTCGCCGCTTTTCTCTTCGTTGCCCAAGTAGATCGCATCATCGATTCAACCGGGGTGTGTCTTAAGACTATATCGCCCCTGTGGAAACACGTTCAACGTCCTCCACATCGATAATGGCTGACACTCGAGACTCGCTTTCAAGTTTCAAATCAGTGGACCTCAAACGTTTCGATGTCACATCCACGCTCCGATATTATTTTATTTTTAAATTTCCTCTCAGTGGCTTATAATTCACTTCTGACCATTATAATATTTTCATGCTTCTATATTTGTATATTTCAGAGGACGAATAAAATAACTTTTTCTCATTAAGAAAGCAATTTATGCGTGAGAAGATTAATTCTGTTTTGATGATAATACTATTTAAGACAGTAATGTTATATATAATTACAATATTATTACTATTATAGTAATTATAGTTATTGCAAAATAATATCGTATAAGTATGTATATTTTAGTTAAATATTTTTATTTTATAATATTTTAAATCTTAGAAATTTGTGCATCTACTTACTCTAAAAAAAGAACGCACCGAGCGTATAAAAACTGCAGGCAAAAGTTGCGTCATTAAAAAGGACTGCCTTCATTAATACAGCTTCAAGAAATGGGAAAGTACCTTCTTTAACGGAAAGCTCGAATATCAAATATTTTCTTGGAAATAATAACTCGCAATGGTTGCTGGATGGTTGTTACGCTTAACCGGTTTTCTTTTTCCCTTCTTTATTTCTTCTTTTTCTTTCATTGAAGACCAAATCCGTTCCAGAAGTAAGTAATCTTCATCTCGCGCTCGTCCTGGTTCGACTTGGCCGCGTAATCCAGAGAAATATTGCAAATTCGAGAGCTACCGGGGAGTAAAAAGCCTTTCGCTGTTCTAAGACGTTCGCGGACGTGGAATGAATCGTGAAATCGCAGGACGCTCCTCCACCGATTCTCCGAGGAAAGGACCATTAAGTCTTGGATGCGCGTAGTCTATTGCTCGCATTTGCCAGTGTGTACCTAAGAAGAAGAAATATGTTCTTCCACTCGCGTATCACGGTGCGCGTTGTGCGAGCTAACGCGTTTAAAGCCAATTTACATACTTGGCTTTTGGATTAAAATATTCTCAGCCGGGGAAGCTTCGGCAATAAGAGGGCACATCTTAAAGAACGGCATTTTTTACGCTCTTAAAAAATTAAATGATGACATTACATTTTATGCACAAAGCATCTCCCAACATGGAAAGTAAGATGGTGCGTGTGGTGTTTTTTGGTGAAACGCAAGTGTGCCGAAAGGAATGCTTTCGATCCTCGCTATGAATCGGCCGCGTCATGCTGAGGAAGCGACGTTGTACAAATTTCCAAGTCGCTTCATCATCGTCGGTCATCAGTCACGAAGAAAAGAATGTTGCGCGGGACGGAAGCAAGGGTCCGAGAAAGCTTTATAAAAAAAAAATATATAGAGAAAGGGAGGAAACGCGGAGAAACGTGGAAGGAAGTTTATGAAGGATGAATGTGAGCAGAGAAAAACAAGTGCTCCTTAAGAGATGTTAGCGTAGAATCGTACAATAATCATGATACATCAGTAATAACAAGCGTTTTCAATATTAAGTTTCAAAGTGAGCGGCGCACAGTAATAAATTATTCGTACGATGTACCAATTTTTAAAAATGTTATTTACAACATAAGCAGTATTGATTTAAAATCATTTCTTCATTTGTATTACAAAGTATACGTTATGAAACGATAGTTGCGACGAAATGTGCATCGAATGTGATTGTCATGCTATTTCCTCGTTGTACATTCCTCGACAATCTGATAAGATGAAGAAGAAACTGCAGGAATACACAAATCAAGAAATGATTACACCCTCCGGGACGGTGCAGTATATTCTCAGAAGCGACGAACAGGGCCATAACTGCGCGAAGCTACAACAGGCTCTACAGGCCGAGTCGGGCCAAGCAGGATGTAACCCACATCCGTATGATGCATTACACCGGCACACTTCCGACATTTGCACGTTTTCTTCGTCGCGAAACTCTACGCCCTTTCGGTGAATCGAAATATTTCTTCGTGGGATTTCCCGAACCGTCCTCGTGGGTCTGTGACCCACTTCGCCAATTCGTGTGCACGTACTGTCTCGCGACCGTTTATCTTCGGGGCGACGACCGCATGAATCGTAATCACGTTCGAAAAAGCTGTTCACGTATCTCGAGCACGTAGATCGGCGAATGACCGGAAGGGAGGGCACCTACGGCCGTCTCGCCTCGCCGAGCTGCAACGGCAAGTTTCCGCGGCACGGGACCGTGAGATGCTTCTCAACAAAGTTTCCGGAAGAAAAAGCGGGAGAAGGGGACAGATAAGTGGCGCATACTCTGTTTTTTGTCGTTATATCCCGCCCGAAGATGCGGAAGAGCGATTAAAGTTACTGGCACTATCGAAGGCGAGCACCTTGAGAGTCATGGCGCACTTTGCGAGCCATATTGTTCGCTGTGTTAACGTAAGAAAAAGTTGATTCCGTGAAACTTTCGATCAGGCAATTGCGTGCTAATGCTTTATGTAATAATACTAATGGTCCGCAGTTTCTGCGTTTGTTTGATTTTATTGCGACACAAAAAATTGCGACAAAATAAAGTATAATTGTATCAAGGATTTTATAGAATCAAAAAACATATCATTGTTAAATCTAAGAAAGTAAGATATTAAAATTTAATTTAATTGTTTAAACACTTTAATATTTTATTTATTTGTTAATTAAATTACTAGTTTTTTTCTTCATCCAAGTGATTTTTTAAAATATTGCTCATAAAGTCTATAAAAATTTTAATATGTGCAATCTGCTTTCTATTAACCATTAGCAAAATTTAATAAATATATACATATATTTGTTGTATTATATTCAAGCAAATTCAAGCAGAACTTTCTCACTATTGTTTTGTGGAATTCTCATTAAAATTAAATGTTTAAATTAAATGTTACTGCGTTTTCTTATTAACGGCATGCGCGGTTTACCGATGGTTTAATTAAAGTTTCCAAACAGACGCAAGAGAATATCTCCGTTCGCCGCAAATGTATTATATCGCGAAATTGATACGACGTGACGTACCAAATTTTATTTCTGAATAGAATCTCACCCGACGATGTAAGAAGTGTCCATATTTGCTGATGCGCGCATATCCGGTGTTATCCGTCGGCAAATATTGAATTCGCAAATGAAACGTAAACGTATTAATTCAGGTTAATGCATTCCGGTTGGTGTGGTCCCGAGGTCTTTAGCGAAATTATTTATCGACCGCCGCAACATCGCTGGAAATTCACATCGTGCTTCGAAGTTGCAGTGGAATTCATTATATCATGATTGAAAATACAAAAGACAAGCGTGGAAGTAAATCGATAGAAACGGCCATTCTGATTTCCAAACTAATATATTTAAAAACTTGAAAAAGATTCATCTCGATTGCTCAATAGTATGTATATGTTAGTTAGACTATCAATTTATATGTGTGTTTATTTCGTTTTGTATTTTTATGTACATAAAAAAATATCTAAAAAATACACAAAAATACATAAAATTTTAGCAAAGCTTAAGTTATTATAATATTTTAAACGTATTATCAATATATTGAAAAATATTTTTTCATACTCGGCAATACAAAAGTCTAAATATTTTAAATTGAAATGTATAATTCTAAAACTTTCTTAGAATGCAGGATCAAAGTAGTAGAATGCAATTTAGTACATGTTTAGCGCACTTTGTACTCTGTACTCTTTGCTACGAGAAACAGGGAAGTGGAAGGAAATAGTAACGCGATTCAAGGATCGCAAAAGTTCGCCGTTTAATGCGTCGATCGACGTCGCGATGGACCCCGCGGCCAGGGGTCCGAGTTTCGAACTTGTTTAAAGTTTAGATGCGGTCCTATCAGTAGGGTGGGCACGTAGAAACTTTCTCGCCTTTTCGTTCGGCACTCTTTCCATCGCGTTGTCCACGTTACTCGTGGCCGGACGATGTATCGGCTCGTGGCTTCTCCTTCATCCCTCGTACGGCGTTTCTTCCTTCGTTTTTCGTGTCGGCGCGGCGCGGCGCGACGACTGATTGTGAGTTCCGAACTTGTTCGGAATATTTTTCCACGCCGGTCATATTGAACGCCGTCGGGCAATAACGTTTTTCAAGCCGGTCCCTTGCGTGGTAATAAATCCTGTACGATCGCCATTGAATATTTAATAACGCGGTATATCCCACGAGTATTATTGCGATAGAGATCTGGTAATTTCATTTAATGCGATGCAGCATTTCCATTAAAAAACCGATGCATTGCTTGAGTATAAAATTTTATATGTGCCAGCGGAGAATCAGTGATAAAACATTGTTTCGAAATCACCACAATTATCAGTATAAAAATTATGTTTTATTAATAAAAAATCCGACAGTGCGTCTGGATGTTAGCATGCTAGTTTTTCCTTCAAGCGCGATTGCGGAAGTTATAGAGACGCGCGGTCAAAGGTTAATTTTTGGGAGCTTGCAAAGGTTTTACTTCGTTTAATGGACAATGCGTTGTATTCGCTATTCATTCGTATTTGTCATAAATCTTCTTGTCACGAGCCAGTATCGGTTTCGAGAAGTGCTTCGTCGTTTTAGTCGCTCAATCACTGTAGCTGGCATCTGAGAAGAACGATGGCTATTCGGAGAAGAAGTACCATCTTTTATTCTTCATCTTTTTGCCCTATCAATCCGTGCTCGAATTTAACCCGTTGTGAAACGGCCGTCAATCGGGTCCGTAAGAAATTCTGCATACGAATGTACGCTCTTTCAGTTTCCATCATCAGATTTTTCCACGAATTTTCGGGAAGTATTTACTAAATATTAAAAAGAGTAGTTTAATATTAATAATGTTATCAATAATTTTATTATATCCGCGATATTTTTCTCTCTCTTTCTTCCATACACTTTTGTTTTAGAATTATTCCTGTAAATTTTAGAGAAGTAAAAATACCAATATAATTATTATAATCGTATTTTAGGATAACATTAATAGTTTAGTCTCATGAAAAAGTCCTAAAATCATATATTTAAACATTTTATGTTTAATTCAAATTCTCTCAAACAAAATCTCAAAATAGCAGATCTCATTAGTCTTTAAAAGAATAACGATTGAGTTCTCCCAACAGTTTCTGTATTCTGCCATTTTTAACTTGTAATTAATATACGATGTAAACGCATTCTTACTTTTTTTATACCGAGACACAGATATCTTTTTTTACTTGGACGTTTTATCAGTGTCGTTTCCAAGATCCTTGAAAGTGAATCGACGTTTATGCTTCGTCGCCCTCTCGTCGCATTTTGACATAAAGATGCCGTCGCGCGAACGAAACTTTTAATAGAGAGGTTGACACGAGCTGGAACGTCGCTGCCGCTTACAAGCGTGACAAGTCGGAGAGAGCGGCACTCAAGGCGATGAAATTTACTTAGCAAGAGTAACGACATCACTGTCCACTCGGAAAAGACACTCGACGAACAGGAGCGAGTCAGGTATCAGAGAATAGCAAAATACAAAAGAAAGAAATCTGAAGCTAGATCGTGCATTTAGCTCTAATGAACTGAGATTTCTGAAGTGATCAATTTATACAAACGTTCGCTAAAAATAAATAATTTTTAACAAACTAGGAACTATTAATTGGTGATTTAAAATGAATTAGGAATAATTTGGCTTAAAATATTCGTGCTTTTATAAATAAATTTTAAACCATAAATCAATTATGAGAATAGTTCTTAAATTATTTGCCATAAATTATAACATTATAGATATTGCTGTTCTTTTAGTAGAGATCTGTTATTTCGAAGTTTTATTTGAGATATCGTTGCATTCTATTTCTACAAATTTTACACTGACAATTTCGGGAAGAGTTATGATTTATCTGCATCTATTAATCGATCAGGCAGTAACATATTGCATCACAATATCAATATTATAGTATATTGTGTCATAAAATTGGTTTTCTATCTCTCATATGAGATTTATGACGTTGTCATGTAAAAAATTTCATAAAATAACCGTACTCATGTATAAAACAAGGAAATAATATCACAATAGAATCCCAGAGGGAGAATAGTAATATAAAAAACGCATCAAATATAATATGCACTTAAAAGTTAATAGCTCTCCCTCGTTAAGGTGAGCAAAGCTGTTTAACAAATTCGCCGCACGAAATAAATTTTCCCGGTAAATCTCATTGTTTGCTTTAATCGCGCGGTAAGTTTTTAGTAACGTTAATATCCCTGTGTTCGTAAATTTTCGCGGATATTTTAGTGCTCATTATAAATCGCCCTAAATCATATCGCGTGCATCAGCGAGAAAAAGAACGGATTCGCGCGTTCCATTTCCGAGCGTCGTTAAAGCCCTTTTAAGATGGTCCGTGTTAAATTATAGAGACACATCGATTCCCCAAGAAACAGTGCTGTAATCGCGCAGACAGACAAACGCAATGCGGTATTTATAGCGAATGCATTTTCCATCGCGATTGTAAAACCCCGACAAGTTACGCGATTTTAGCTCTGGACCATTTACGAACATCCATTTGCATCTCACACGCGAAATGCCACGTCTATAAAGCACAAGCACGTATATATTGCACGTTGCCATCAATTAGAAAGTTTCATCGAGTTTCATCGACGCTTTAACATAGACTTTCACAAGCAATAATTTGCAAATTATCCTGCGAATAAAATTGTAAATTTAAAAGATAGTTACGTTAATCTTTTTAATGAAATTTATTCGGAATTTATAAAAAGACATTTATCTACATTTTTATTTATAGTTGATATAAGTATTAATTGTAATTTTATAAACTTTATATTTTTTATAACATCTTAATTATTAAATAATTCATAATATATTTTTAAACATGTGATATCTTTTTTCTGTTTGCTTAATGTCATTTAAAATTAAAATTAATTGCTATATTGCATTCTAAGTGATTTTCATTAAAAGATGAGCCTTCATATAAACGCTAATGCCATCTTAGTAAGTCAGATCAAGCTTGAGAGAAAGGAAAGCACGAGGCGACAAAATTCAGTTACTTTGCCAGACTAATACCATTATTGCCCACTTGAACGAATAGAAAAGCCTCGCGTAAGACGAGACAAGTGATTACTCGTGCGAGTCGTCGACCTCAGTATGGCGGGTTTTCCACCCATATTAATATTTGCGCGAATGTCTTAACATGATAAATTAGTGAGATCTTGTCGAGCTGCGTCTCAAAATAATTTGTATGAACATTTTGATTATTGCATCGACGTTATTAACTAATTATTTTTATAGTTGTAGAAGAATTTAAAATTTTATAGACACAAAGTATATAAAAAGATAGATACCGTTTTATATTTTTTATGTAATTTATTAAATGACAATAATATTTATACTGTTTAATATTTTTATAAAAATATAACTTTTTATTTTACATCTTTTTAATTTTTATAAATTAACCCATATTTCTTATTTATAACACAAATTTTACTTTAAATTAGAGGTATATTTGACGCGTTGTGTATAGTATATGAGAGAGAAATTCATAAAATGGTTCTGAATTTTGTTTATTGAATATTTAATCATTTATTATTTGGTAAATGTAAATTTATTTATATTAACTCCTATATACTTATTTCATTTGTAATTAATAATTAAATCTTCAAAGAATTATTTATGCTTTGGGTTAACATATCGTTTAATTTTACACAATATTACACAATATTTATTACATGTACTTAAAAAAAGTGATAAAATAAAAAATAAAAATAAAAATATTTATTACATTTATTATTCTGTTTCTTGTATAACACAAAAAACAATATAAATTTATATCAAAATTATCACCCTTTTTTCAGCTTTAAATGTATTTTTAAATATTTCAATGTTCTTAACAACCGTTTGATTTTTACATTCAGATTTTTTATCATACAATAGTCATTATAAATAAAATAAATTTAGATATCCCGACTATTATACTTTAAATTACTATGTACTTTTAAATCTGGTGAAAACCTGGCAGCTTTTTTTTAGGATAAACGGATTTCTTTAAATTATTCGTATATAGTTATCTCATATGGTTCTCGCAATGATCGATTCAATTGTACTAAGTTATTTCGCGCTTCTATTGTTTTCGTATTACACAATGCGGCACGTGGCAAGTCGAAGCACGTACACGTTGCGAAAGTACAATATCGTGTACAGCGCGCAGCTGCGCGATTCGGAAAACTCATACCTTTCGAACGAACACAGTGACGTTTCTCCAGGCAGCATGGGTGGGATCATCCCTTACGAGTTTCGCTTATCGCGGAAAGGATTGCCGTGTCCTCCTGAACGCCGCGACGGGACGCAAAGGGGTAGTACCAGTCAACCGCAATCCGAGATAAACCTCGATAGCGAGTGCACGTAAGGATTTGTAACCATCTATAGCTATATTCCCCGCACGGATTTTCGGCGCTATCATTCGCTCCGAGCTCCAATGAACTTGCTCGATAGCGAGACGAACAGCCAGAAAGTTTTCCCCGAAAAGCGAAATCTGGCAACGATCCAGGAGTTTACTTGCTACGGGGTCAAGTGAGATAATTGGGGTCTCATAATTAAATGCGAAGGGTGAACATTACGATATCTCTGTACAGTAATGAGATTGTACATATATCAACATTAATAAGAAAGAGAGAGAAAGAGAGATTTCAAATCAAGGTAATGCTCTAATATATTTTTACAATTACATATAAAGTAATAAAATTATTATTTCGTTATTATTTTTTTGATAGAAGTATTCAGGAGATAAATAACAGCTTTATCGAAAAAATGTGTTGATAAATTTGAGTTTGAATTTGAGCATTATATTAATATATATAAAGTATACTTTATAATCTATATAACAATATCTCTTTACTTTCATTCCCTTCGATACGTGAAATCGGCAAATATCCTGTGCTATTTGGAACGGTGAACACGAATTGAAGTAGGGCATTAGATATTATCTATAGATATGTAATGATGCCAAAAATGGGACGCGGGTAAAAAGTGCTTCAGACCATAAATCCGTTACGTGTTGAAAAAGGTAGCGTTTCCGCCGCTCGTTTTTATTTTCCAACCCTTCGCACTGAAAATTGTTCACTCGCTTGGGTAGCAATTTAGATCGAAAGTAGCTCGAGCTATCTCCCTGCCTGACGAGAATGAGGAAACGAAAGTGATGTTCAGACGAAAGAGCTCAGTTCGATTTCTTCCACCATCTCAGTACTTGCGATATCTCTCATTTATTCGCGAACTAGACGGATTCGTGAGAGAATACAAGGTGCCTTAAAATAAAAATATTTCAAATCGGCTTATTTAGATTATATGTTCAAAAGTTAATTTTATAAACTTGGATTTATATCAATTTTTTAAATTACAAAAAGTCAAGAATAAATGGCCAGTATATTCTTTTTTAACATTAATAATTTTTATATCTTAAATTATAAAGTAAACTAAAGTTGATTCCATTGAAAGAATTATTTATCAAGAAATTTTTCATAATTTTTCTTGATTTCAATATTTATTAACATTAAATTTATATATTAAATATTTATAATATTAATTTATATATTTTTATTGTGTAACGTGCTTGGATAAAATAACTCGACAACTGCAAAGTAAGATTTTGTTAATTCGCGAAAATTTTTAATTTTTGCTTTAAATATAAGAATAATTTATTATCGACAGAACTGCCACTTTCTGTTAAAAAATCCATCAATAATTTTGATACATCCCGTAGCGTATCTTATTTTCATATGCAGACATTGCGGCCTTCAAAATCGACACGCTGACGTAACTCGCATGCATTACGATCCCCAATGCACGGGATTTTGATGGATATCCGGAAGAGCAAATAGAGTTCTCCTGGCATTGCGTGTCGCCAGGGATTTATGCCAATCTTTCTTCGTAGTTCCGGCGTTGTCTTGACGGTAACGGAAGGTATCCGGTGCTATTAGCATCAAGCTCGCTGAGAGTTCCGTAATAAACTTGCATAGTACAAAATACAATTCCCCCGAATACATCCATTACGCACGATACATTACATTACGGATATTCTGCTCAAGCGGTTGTACGTTCAAACGTACAACTTTGCAGAATGCGTGTAGTTTCACATTTAATTTAATCGGTTAAATTGGAATTTCGCAACAATGTGGATTGTTCGGAAAGTTTTGCGAGAAACATTTCAAAAACTTGCTGAGTTTTAGAGATTAATCCAAACTTCAACCTCTGTATGCTCGATTTTGTGACAATTCGATCGCTTGAGCCTTTATGTCAATTTTCGATGTCTCCACTTTGTTCGCGCGACTATAGGTACAGAGAAAATATGACAATTCGCGCTCGAGAAATTCGTCTCGTCAATTGACGCGAATAGCTTTCGAGGGCATATTACTCGCTCGAACGGGCGCGAAGGCAGTACCAGTCTGCCAATCGGCTGTAAGAAATAACGATGCGATGCATAACGAGATGCAGAATGTAGAAAAGTATTCGCGCGCGTGCAAGACAGCCAGATGAGATCGTAAAGCCCGACTTTACGAGCGACCTTAAAGCCCCCGATCGGGTAATTATATGGTCTCCTACACGAGGTCGCAGTTATTTTCCGGCCGCGTCGCGGCCCCGACACTATCATTTTTCTACCTTCCCCCCTTGTCTTGCACACCTCCGGTCCCCGTGCAAATTAAATTCGATTATTATTCGGCTCCTGCCTGAGGATTCTCGTATATCATTCACGCGCGCGAAAAATGGCTTCAACGCGCTTTCCGCGGAGTAAGCGAAGACAGATAACCACGCGGGAAATTCCTTATTCGCGAGAAGTTATTTAACGATGAGATTGGCTTCCGCTTTTAAAGGATTATAAAGAACGGATGAGGAGCGAATTGGACATATTCGATTAATCTTATGGTAGAATTCACTGCATTATAAAGAGGTTAGTGAAATTAACTTTCGTAAATCTCTCTCTGTTAGGTAGTGATTTAATTGTTCTTTTTAGAAAGAAGACAGTAATATCTATACTAATCTTGCTTGATTTTAATTTATATCTTACTTGATTAATATTACTTAATTTTATATAATTATTTTCAATCTTATCATTATAAATAAATATACGTATATGTGTATAATCTCGTTTTAACATTCGGTTTTTGAAATAATTAATAATTTGTCATTTTCTCGAACGGAGCGATAAAGAAATGTAATAACGATCGCGCGAAAGAAATATAGAAATATAACCATCATTCTCTTTAAGCAATATCGTCGTCCTGATTTTGAGCACAGGTGCATGACGCGATCGGTGCACTTAGGCGAGCCGGTATCGCGATTCGGAAATCGTGCCATGCTTAAATTGGATTCTGTTCCCGCAGGAACACAACCGAGGTTCGCGGTCGGCGAACGGAAGTCTCTCCCAGCACTACGTCCGCCCTGCATCTACCGGCTGGAATTTCCAATTTAGCTGTCCGGGATAAGGAGGGAACCATATTTAGAGCGGACCTGGCATTAAATCGGGAACTCAGGGAACGCCTCGTGCCCTGTTTCCAGACGAAACGTGGCGGCATCGATTTCCGGCTTGGAAAAGATTACGACGCCAGTTGTTGCCGAATAGCTGTCGTAACTTGAAATTTTTACACAAATTTTTGAGTGAGCGAGAAAATCGACACTTGATTGTACAAATAACTGTTTGAATGTTTGAGCTAAAATTTCTCGAAGGTGTCAAACGCGATCGTCTGCTGATCCATCAATGTTGCAATGTGCACAAAGTTGAACTCTGTGGCGTGTTAATCGATATTCCACGATATTTTCGCAAAAATCTTACTTCGGAGATAGATTTCGGATACGTTCGTCAATTTATGACAGGAGCATTTTCTTCTTTCGATCATTTCTACCGTGGGCGAGGGAGAGGGAGGAGGGTTTAACTTCGCGATGACGAATGTATCGCGACAGCTCGCGGAAACATATCCAACGAAGTCACGTCGGGAAAGTCGTGAAAGCCCTTTTTGCCCTTCCATCAAAACTTCACGCTTTACGACTGCGAAACGAGTTTTTGTCGGAAGTGCAGATATTGCGGGCGTTCTTTATATGAGGCACAATTGCTGCAGACAATAGTGAAGTCTCAACTCTGCGTTCTTCACCGAAGTGTGCTCCTTCTTTCGGTTTCTCTCTTTCCTCTTTTGCCCGACTGCATTTTCGCGCTGATTCCAGTTTATGACGCTCAACGGAGACGATACTTAAATGGCGATATTTAAGTGATCGATATATCCACGTAAAAAATAAATGCGAATCAATCAATGTTCTTTTAAAGCTCTTTATATGCGGAATTTTTTTTGCAAAATATCGGTGTATCTATATGCGAAAAATGCTATCACAAAATATTTTACTTGTGAATGGCTTTTGCGTGAATATTGTAGACAATTTTCCACATACGCGGATTAAATCAACGTGAGAGGAAAGGATTTTCCGCGTTTAAAACAGTTGTATTTTCGTTTTATGATTCTGCTATTTACACAAAATTAATCTTCTGGAATGCGTTTACACTTGGATGGAAAGCGACTTGCATCGGTTAATCTAACGTGCTTGTCGGTATGATATTCGGTATAATTTCTTCATCGTAGAACGAAGAATCGCGACAACTGACGCAACGACGTCATCGGTCGTTAATAACGAGCGAGCGAGCGAGCAGTAAAGCAACGAAATCGTTATACTTTGGTTTACGAGAATTTGTTGTCGGCTCTAAAATTCTAGTTCGGTAGTAGCGGCGGCGGACCGTCGAGTTTGGACCGGGTCCAGGACGACTAGCGAAGATCGCTGCCGCCTTTTTCTTTCCGCTCCATAAAGTGAATGTCGCGCTTTGCCGCTCTTGCCAGGCCGACCTCGCACCGCGGAACCGTTAGATCTTCCATCGCTATTGTTCCATGATTTCCCGCCTTTCTCAAAATCATTCTTTTCCGTCCACACGAATTCTTCGATGGAAAACAATGTAATTTGTCACTAATATTCAGCGTAAAACTTTGATAAATTAGTAAAAACGTTTAAAAAATATTTCTGAATTTAAAACGTTGAACTAAAATTTTGCTGCATGTGCTAAGTTGTAAAGAAACGATGGAACAAATTCTTTTAAATTTTTCAAGCAGTAATGAAAATATAACAGTATTTTTTAATTCTCTCAGTTTTTGGAATTAAAAATTTAATTTTAGTTTTAGAATTTAATTTTAGAAAATTTAATCTTGACTTGATCCATTCTACTTCTTTTACGTTGAATCAATATAATGTTTTACTGCGACATTCAACTTCCTGGGATATTTTGCATGTACGTAGTTTTAGAAGCAACGAAATGTGAGTTAATAAAATCGTGTAATAGACACAAGACTATTTTAAAAAAAAGAGGAAACATTATACTGATTTATCGTTATACAACGTAGGTACAGTTCGTTTTTCATCATTTTACTTTTTAATTTTGTCTCTTTGGCCTGGTTAGTTCGGAAAAGCCGAGAAATATCGTGCCATGGTGCCGCGTAAAAATGGCGAGGTGGAGAAACCGGCTCGTTAGTTAAATGTCGCTGGTACGAAGCCGGCAAATGCCGCCATTAATATTGAAACGAGGTTCCTTTGAAAAGGGCTGCGCGCACGCTAGTCGCCTGAAGCATTTTCAAAAGAGTGTGAATACACACACTTCTAAAATTGATGCCGAAATGACGACGACCGGCTGATCGGTATATCAAGTATCCGGAAATAATGCGAGTGCTATAGAAAAGTGAAGTGCGGCTCTTCTTTCAAGCTTAGTTAATTAAAAATTCATCAATTTCTAATTTCAAGCTATAATGTATAAGTTATTTTAATTTTGATAAATTATAATTTATCTCTTCTTCTTTCAGAGGTGATAATTAATAGTTACAATAATTTAAAAAAATCACGCATGTAAGTACAGCAAGAAATAACCAAGAAACAATAAATGTTTAAATATTTCAAATATGATCTGTTATAAATCACAGAAGAATATTAATTAACACAAACAGACAAAAGAGATTTAATTATTTTTAAACAAATTATGATTTAAAAATCATTTTGATAATTACCTATAGAATTACTTTTGTGAGAACGTCAATGTACTATTGAGAACTACAATGTATTATTAAACGTTGACTCGTACTACTTTCCGATTACGCGAAAATTCACGCGATTAATCACACCGTGAATTTAATTATAGTCAAAATAATTGATTCTGTGGTAGCAGATCATTGCGTCGAAGACAAACATCAACTCTTGTCAATCTGAGAAGTTCGAAGATTAGTTTCATATTTACTCAATCTGCAGGTGATTATGGTTTGGCTTTAAGCAGGAATTTCGCGCTCGGAGTTCCGTATGTTTCGTACGACTATACAGGATCATCTTAATTTAAAAACTTCAGAAATAGAACATCGAAATATATAATTCGGTATATTCTATACATATAGAATATTTGTAAAATATTCAATTTTTATTTTTAAATCGATAACATCATCAAACTTTAAACTATCGTATCAATTATTTTGTGACTATCATTTTGTCATCATCCTTTGCTATCCGATGCTAATGTTTTTCAATTAATACAGCTATAGTAACAGATGCTAATTAATTAATTATCTTTATAAATAATTCGTTGCATATTATAATAAAAATATATTATCATAGATTATATTATGTTTATTGTCAGTGTGATTTTTAAAAGCAGCGGTTTTTGTGCTACCTAAATCGATTCGCTTAAACATCCGCATGACGCAGTGAAGTAGCTTGTCTGTTTCGTTTCTACGATAACCCAGATTCAAAAACAAAAAGCTTCTGTTTGTCTGCACACTATCGCGATGCTGGATCTTCATTATCCAATGGATTTGGGCGCTTGAAAAAGCAGTGAGAAATGATGAAAAATGTAAGAAAATTGTTTTTGCAAATTGTATGCAATGTAAAAGATTACTTTAAATTTTATCAATTAAAATATTTTATCAGTTATTATCGTAAATTACGAATATACACATACCTCTTCAAAGCTGCAATTATTATAACTAATGCATAAAAATAAGAAATTATTTATCATGTAAAATTTCAAATATTATGTTAATATCACGATAAAATGATGAATTACTTTATTATATTTTTAATATTTTGAATAATATATCAATATTATAAAAATTTTGGATATATGTTATTAATTATCTCATACACGTTACGCTTGATTGTAAATTTTTAATTAATTAAAAGAGACCATCTCCATCTAGTAAATTGCATTAAAGTATTTATGAAAACATTGAGCAAAATTTCATATTAAACATAATAATGTTCGGTACTGTTAACGTATACATGCGCTTATACAATTTTATTCATTTTATTAATTATTCCCTGACAAATAACAAATAGATAAACAAATATTTGCGCAATGAATATTTCTCATATACTGAAAATTGTACTGGAAAATGGAGAGAGACAGAGAAAGCATTTTCATTGTAATTGGTAAACATGTTACATGTATGCCATTTGCCGAGAATCTCACATTTGATATTAATTAATTATCTCGGTGACCGATGATTATCATGAAATTATACGAGAGACGGTATTATGCATAGCTGGTGATATGGATGAAAAACGTTTTCAAAAATGTAACTGCATTTTGTTGTTACAATTTTATCACACGCTTTTATACACTAATGAACACACATTACTGATTAGTAATACTAATTTGTATCTCGAATAAAATTATATACCATTATTCTCAATTCCATTATTCTCAAGCGTTATTACCAACTTTTATTCAAATCACAAAATTTAGATTAAAAATTTCTATTATACATATAATCGATTTGTTGATTGACGATGCTGTAGACACAGCCAAAGAAAATTGCATAAAAATAATCGATTATTTTACATTTTCTTATATCGATATCTCAAAAAGATTATTTTGGAAGATTGGAAATGCAATTTGTTATCTTTGAAAATTGTAAGCAATTTGTTCGCATAATGCGACAATTTAACTAGATAAAGTTTTTATAAACGCGAGAAGATTTCTTTTTTTTTTGCATGCAAAACTTTTATTCTTTTAAAAGGAAAAGCAAGTTGAAGTTCAAATTAATTAAGTGAGCATTGAGGCGGATTATTAGCAGCAGATTGGCAAAAGGTGTCGTCAGCGTAAATGGGGATGTAACCGGAACGAGAAGCCGGATGAGCGAGAAAAATCACTAACGACGACTTCATTCGGCTAAAAATGCCACTTAAATGTAACGCGATTTAGACTTCATGCAGTATATAAATTTTGCTGCAATTTCATTTAATTTTAATTTCTTCAAAGTTCACATCTTCAGCTATCAAAAAGTTCACAACAAAAAGATTCTTTAATCAGATCTTAAAAAAATTTAGATCTGTATTTATAATTGTTATATGAATTTCGTAAGATATTAGATGAAAACTCAGAATAAAGTTTTATTTCTTATGATACAAAAAAGTAATTCAATATTTTAATTAAAAATTAATTGTGTGTAAGGATCTATTTACATAAATGTAAGAAGCATACTTTCAAGAAACTTAACATATTAAAATATTCAACGATTATGAAATATTTTACAATATTTTTAAATAATATAAACTTCAGTTATGTTCTAAATTAAATTATATTTTCTAAAAAATTAATATCTAGAAGAATAATTACTTAATTACAAAAAATAGTCATAAATAAATAATTTTTCAAGTAACATACAAAATATAAAATAATTTATTCTTTCCACAGTACTTCTGTCTCTGTCAATGGTTCCCGAGTTTCCTCTCTTTCTCTCAGATTCGTTCGTGGCATTCGTACAATAGAATACTCGCGAAAAAAAGATTAAACGCGATCGCGCATACGAATCACTAGAGTACAATAAACGCACGGCACTTTGCACAGCATTTCCGACGTTAATTACACGCGATGGGTGCTTCACTATTGTACATTGCGACGGAATTTCATTGAAACGTGATCACGAAAATAACACGAGAAAAATAGCTCTATGATTCGCACAACATCCGCAAATCTCGTGAATTTCGCAAATTAGCAAAACAAATGAAATGTCAAACAGCGGATGGTTTCGACAAATTACGATGTATAAATACTGAATTTATGGTACACGCGGTTGATAGATACTAAAATACGAGTATAATTATGATTGTACTTATTAATTAAATATACTGTAACGATGAGCAATGCTCGAATGCGTATCGATACAAATAACTGAAAAATTCAAAGTCTGATATATCCGAACATATATGAAAAATTCAAAAAATATGATATGAGTTTATATTTATAAATAAATTGCCTGAAACTTGATAATGAAAGCAGCTAATATATTTATAGTTGTTAATCGCGGAGAGAGCTAATTAGCTATATGCACTGATAGTTCCTAATTGATCATAAGTAAGAAACAATTACATTATAGTTTGATACTTGACGCGATCGCGTCTCAAATAATAATACTAGGCACGGAGTTTGCGTGTCATTATTTGCTTGTTAGAGTCTCGATATAACATAATTTCTCGTTATTTAATGACATAATTAGGGAAATAATACTAACAAAAGTATTATAAAAAATTATTAATAATTATGTTACTCATCAATACAATAAAGTGAAGTTATAATTACTTCGAGATTCTCAGGCCTCTTGTTTTTTTCAGTTTCATTCGTACAACATTCCCGATGTTACTTGCACGCGACGCACGCTGTATTATTTAACATTATGATAGAATTCCAGCAAAACGCGATCGCAAAATAATTTGAAAAAAAGAAATGCGAAAAGAACGAAACTTTCTGCTTGATATATTCTGCGATTCATAATGCCCGGAAATAATAAACAAATTACGTTTTATCAGCGAAATCAAAGTTTGACTCAAAATATGTTCAAATTTAAGCATGGTTAAAAAAAATTATCATCTCTCATATGCATGTAAATATCACAATGAAATATTTTACAATTTCCATTTCCACCCCCTCCTTGAATTCTTAAATCTAATAAATTGTGTTAAATATTAATCATAATTTAATTATAAAATTTACCGTTATTAATCGCGGATGTTAATTGATTATACTAATTGATAGTCGAGCTAATTATTCGTAGGGAATAATCGCTTTGGCCTCTCCTCGTACACCTGACACGATTGTGTTTCGATGCATAATGCTACGATATGTGGAGCGATACGCGCCGTTGACTGCCGTCTCGACACACGAATAACAATACGGTGAATGGTGGCCTTGTGTACGAAGTCGAGCGCCAGCAAAACAACACCAAGGCTAATTCCAACACATTCCACACATAGTTTCGTTACGATCCAAAATTGTGTGTGAAAGAAAATTTATTTGGAATAATTATATGCTGAATATTCCATTTCTTGTATTTTTAATTAATTATTTTAATA